>CAWUFW010024134.1:0-65094 GCA_963921515.1 Calotriton arnoldi
AGTTTTATATAGCGCTGGCTAGACCCGGAGGTATAAGAGCGCTTTACATGAGGTTACACATTTTTAAAAAGTTACATCAGTTACAAGTTACACATTGTTACAAAATCTATTGGTTAATGGCATGTAGAATGGTAAAGGGGGCAATGTAAAAGGGTAATGAGGAGGGAGATACGGCGGAGAGGCGAAGGAAAGTCTGTCCAATGTCCGGCTGGGTAGGTGACGGCCGAGGGGGAAAGCGACAGCCCATCTCCTCTATAGCTATCAAGGCAGCTCTACCGGGCATCGGCCAGAATGCTAGGTCTCCACTGTCGGGGGCAAGATTCACAGATTCAGTGTCATGATGGGTGAGCCGGATAGGGGTGGAGGGTGGGGGAAATGCGCAGGGTCAGGTATATGTCCACTCCAGGTGTTGTCGTATTCATACCCACTGTGCGGCATGGCCGTCGCCCACCGCTACTCATCTCTCCTGCTGACCTGCAACTGGAGACTCACCCCTCGGGGTACGGCCATGTCGATTTGTTGGGCTTGAGTTAATACTGCACCAGGTGCCATCTGAGCGTCAGGCAGGCAAGGGCGCTCCCTGCAGCCTTTTCTGCCGTGAAAGTCGGCTTCCAAAGGGGTTAAACCACCCCTAGTCCCACTGGTGTAGACTCAATGGGCCAGACCATCGAGCCTAGGGAAGTGGAATAATTAGTAGGGTAGTCGAGGGCGCTTACTTGGTTGAGTCCTTTATTCGGTCATGATTTCGGCAAAGGAGACGGCCGCCATTATAGGGTCAAGCGCGATCCTACCTGGACCCGGTGATTCTGCTGCTTTTGGGTCTTATCCTGGCTGGCCGGTGTCTGCCACACTCCCACGGCTCTGTGACCTCGTCAGACACCCGCCTTTCCCGTTGGGAGGGCCGCGTCCGTGATCGAAGCGTCGTTCTCGGTGTCCCCCGCAGCGTTATGTCGAATCACCACCTCTCCGGATACGGCAGGCAGCGGCTCGCTCACCGCTCTCACAGATGCCTTGATGGTGGGGTCAGCACCTCGGAATAGCTCCGGTCGCAACGAGGAGGCGCTTGAGGGTCATCGACTTCTCCTCCCTCGGAGACATGGTGGCCGCCATTTTGTGTTTCTCTGCGGCGAGATCAACGGTTCTCCGACGAGGCTCTCCAACGAGGCTCAAGGAGAGCCCCCCCCGCACAGTGAGTCACCTGGGCAGCCTCCAATGTCTTTGCGCCCCTCTCACCGCCGTTGAAGGAAACCTGGCGATGCCTCCCGCTTTACGGCACCCCTGGGCACACTCTTAGAGATAAATTTACATATTTTACATATTATGACATATCTAACCCGGTATCCTATTTCTTTAAACTTCAGTCGTCTTCACAATCCAAATTTATGTTGACACATACTAAATTGATTTACGCCAACTTATTTCGAACTAAATTGGCTACACAGGGTTATGATCACTGGAAAGAGACCGTTGATTTAAAATCTATCTGGGGCACAAAGCCTTGGCAGGTTCAGGGAACTGAGGCTTTGCATCGTGCATGCCTGATCCTAGCTCAACTGTTATTTTTGAATGATACAGTGTCTGTCAGGACTGTGTCTTTCCTCTATTAAACCACACAGGAGCAGAACGACGCTAGTTCCAATGCCCTTCTCAGAACTTTCCCTGCTAGGCCTTTTAGCATTCCATCACAGGTAAGTTCTAAGGGGGGAAAGGGGTTGGGGACGGAGAAGAGACTGCTTCCTGCGCTCTGCCTGTTCTGCAAGGTCTTCTTTTCTTCTTACTTCTTGCAGACCTGTACACAATTCAACTTTAGCATATGCACAACACTTACTTGTGATCAACTTCGCTTTTTATATTAGATAACTTATCTTACCAGGGAAACTTTGGAAGCTTGCTACTCTTCTTACTTCTCGTGCTGTTTGTCTGATTGAGATGAGAAGTTTTCTACTTAACTTGTTTATTTTCTCTTTCTCTTTTTTTAGGAACGTCTTGTTGCTTATTCTGGCTGGCGACTAAGATGCAAGAAAAATGTGGTAAGCGTTTGCTTAGTATTCTTTCTCTAATTATTTTATTTGTCTGTGCTGTAGCGCTGCCACTTCATAGATTTATTTAGGAACTGGGACTTTTCGTTTAAACAACGAGTTTCAACTATGCGGCGCGTTGACTGGCCGCGCCCGCATTTGTTAACTCTGTTTAACCTTTTAATAGAGTGGAAAACGAAAATCTTTCACACTCGTTAAACTAACGCGGTGAACAGAAATGTTTTAAATAATTAATTTCAGCTACGCGGCGCGTTGACTGATCGCGCCCGCGTTAATTGACTCTGTTTTAGCTCCGCTGCCAAATGGAAAATAATATCTTTCACACGCGTTCTAACTAACGCGGTGAAAAGGAAATGCTAAAACAATTTATTTGAGGTACGCGGCGCGTTGACTGATCGCGCCCGCGTTAATTGACCCTGCTGCCAAAAGGAAGATTATCTCCTTCACACGTGTTCTTTTTTATGCGGTGAAAGGAAAATTACCTAAACAGCTTTTCTTGTTTAGTGCTTTGAATTGCTCAACCAAGCGTGAACGGTTCCTTGCAAATAGACGCTTGGGAATTCTTTTAGCAGGGGAAAGTCTTTTCATTCAGGCTTCAGCATGTAAATACATTTAGATTCTTTTAAAATGTACACTAACCTTATTTCCTTAAGCTAGAACCTTCCGACGAAACTAAACCCGATTTTTAAACGAGTCTACCCTAACTAACTTTCACGACGCCTCAGGATCAGATGTTCACTCAGGAATTTCTTCAGTGAAGTGCGCTGTGGAATGTTGAAGCGCACTTCACCTGACCTTCATTATTTAAAGAGACTAGACTGCTAAACAGCAATATGCTGTAGCAGTGTTGGAATTTTGGCAGCCATATTACAGTTTCTGCGATGCCAGCTAGCACTCCAGCTAAGGGGATAACCTGTCTTCAGTTTAGTCTGTAAGGGAGAGATAGTCGCCAGTGTAGAAATGGAAGGAGGAAACCTACTGTGAATCCTGACAGTACCCCCTCCCAACGGGGTTTCCTCCAATCGAGGTTTGGCTGGGAATTTGGCATGAAAGGCTTTAATTAATCGGGGGGCATGGACGTCAGTACTTTTTTCCCAAGAACGCTCATCAGGTCCATAACCCTTCCAATCAATGAGGTAGAACAGTTCATCACGAGTGATGCGTGAATCTAAGATGCGTTTAACCTCATACTCCACCTCACCATCAAGAATTAAAGGATCTGGAGGAGCACTTTTACGCAAATCTGGTTGAATGGGTTTGAGGAGAGAAATATGAAACACTGGGTGGATTTTAGTAGTGCCTGGGAGAGATAATTGATAAGTGACAGGATTGATAACCTTCTCAATAGGATAGGGACCCATAAAACGGGGCTGGAATTTACGGGAACCCTTGAGTCTAAGATTTTTAGTGCTCAACCAAACCAAGTCTCCTGCCTGAAGATCAGGTTCTTTTACGTTTGCGATCAGCGAAGTGTTTATAACGATCCTTCGCAATCGACAAGTTCTGGATTACAGAGTGGTGGATTTTAGTCATTTGTTGAGCAATGTCTTGAACAGCTGGAACATCTATCTTATCAAAATTAGCATGAGAATTAGGATGTCTGCCTGCGTTTACAAAGAAAGGGGAATGACCAGTAGATACATTTTGAGCATTATTGTAGGAGTATTCAGCTGTCCATAAATGGTCAGGCCAATCACCCTCTTCATCTAACAAATAAAGCCGGAAGTATTGTTCTACTTCTTGATTAATGCGTTCAGTCTGTCCATCAGTTTCTGGGTGAAAAGTGGTAGAATAACGATGGGCTACATTAAGACCTTTGATGTAGGCCTTCCAAAATTTTGATAGAAACTGGGAGCCTCTGTCTGAAATGAGTACCTTTGGAATGCCATGAAGGCGAATGATATGTTGATTAAAAAGTTGGGAAAGTTGTTTAGCAGTAGGTTTTCCCTTGAAAGGTACAAAGTGTGCCATCTTGCTAAAGGTGTCCACTACCACAAGAATGGTATCATAACCATGGGAAGAGGGCAGATCTACAATTAAATCTAGGGAGACTGTGTGCCAAGGATGTGGGGGTTGGCATGGGTTGTAGAAGACCTTTGGAGCCTGCCTGTCCGATTTTCCCCGTGCACAAATTTCACAACCCAGAACATATTGACGAATGTCTCTGCACATGTATGGCCACCAGAAACTACGTCTAAGTAACTCTTCTGTTTTGGAGACACCTTTATGACCCGCCAAAGGGTTATCATGACATTCTTGCATTGCCTTCAACTGGAGTTCTTTAGTAGGTAAATACAGATTGGTGCCATGATATGGGAGACCATTGTGGACGAGACGTTGAGGATCTTCTGTGGCCCAGTTTGTCATTTCCAGATCAGACATGGAATTCCGAATATGCTGGTCGAAGGGCTCCAGAGAGATAACTCCAATGATTTTATTTTCAGGTATGATTTGTTGATTAGTAATGACAGGATTTTGATTCTCGGTGTCCAATCGGGAGAGCACATCAGCCTTTCCATTCTTAGATCCTGGACGAAAGGTAATTACAAAATCGAAGTCTGCGAAATACAGAGACCAACGCAGTTGTCGTGGTGTGAGAGTACGAGCGGATCGCAGGAATTTTAGATTGCGGTGATCCGTAAACACCGTCACGGTGTGCTTAGCTCCCATTAAGTAGTGCCTCCAATCTTTGAAGGCATCTTTGATTGCCAAAAGTTCTTTTTCAGTAATTGTATAATTACATTCCGCAGGGTTGAGTTTACGGGAGCGGTAAGCCACAGGGTGTAATTGTCCCGTATCCTTGTGCCTTTGTGAAAGTATTCCTCCGATGGCCAGGTCCGACGCATCTGTCTCCAAATAGAAAGGCTCAGAGGGATCTGCATGAAGTAAAACAGGTGCTGTGGTGAAGCTGTCTTTCATCAATCTGAAGGCCTCTTCAGCTTCTTCAGACCATTTAAATGGAACTCCTTTATTTAGAAGACGAGTTAAGGGAAGAATTTTCTGGGAGAATCCGTGAATGAATCGGCGGTAAAAGTTGGAAAATTCAATAAAGCTTTGAACCTCTTTGACACAGGTAGGGGCCTTCCACTCCGTTATTGCCTTCACCTTCTGCTCATCCATTCTCACTCCTGCAGGTGATAATACAAAGCCCAGGAATTCCACTGTATCGGTATTGAACAGACATTTTTCCAGTTTTACGTATAGTGAATTTTCTCTTAATCGTTGTAAAACAGCTCGGACCTGGTTTGGGTGGTCTTCAACTGAGTCTGAATAAATCAATATGTCGTCTATGTAAACTAGAACACATCGATCAATAAATTCACTTAGTACATCGTTGATGAAGTACTGGAAGGCCGCTGGAGCGTTGCAAAGACCATATGGCATGACCTGATACTCGTAAAGGCCATATTTAGTTCTGAACGCGGTCTTCCACTCATCACCTTCCCGGAGCCTGATCAAATGGTATGCCCCTCGTAAATCTAGACGAGTGTAAATCTTCGCTTCCTTCACCTGATCAATCAAGACGGAAATTAGGGGCAACGGGTAACGGTTCTTAATTGTTATCCTGTTAATTGCCCTAAAGTCAATACAAGTCCTGAAATCCCCCCTTTTTTTGGTACGAAAAAAAGAGGGGAGGAGACCGGAGACTGGGATGGTCTGATAAATCCATTCTCTAAGTTTTTGGCAAGGTATTCCTTCAAATGAATGTTTTCTTTTTCCGTCAGGGCGTAGATTCGGCT
Organism: Calotriton arnoldi; assembly: GCA_963921515.1. Lineage (NCBI taxonomy): Eukaryota > Metazoa > Chordata > Amphibia > Caudata > Salamandridae > Calotriton > Calotriton arnoldi. The sequence goes on from CAWUFW010024134.1 coordinate 5,780, forward strand.
GCACGGCAAGTTAAACCCAGGTTCAAGGTCGATTTTACAATCGTAGGGTCTGTGGGGCGGTAATGTCTCAGCCTTCACTTCATCAAAAACATCCACAAAATCTTGATACTCTTCGGGTACAATAGTAAGCCTGGGCGTAGTTCGCGAAGTAGCGCTACGCGAAGCTACGCAAAGTGCAGTTCGCACTACGCGAACTACGCGTAGCACTACGCGAACTGCGTAGTGCACTGTTCGCAATGATTGCACAGTGCCGGATGCTTGTCCGCACTGTGCAATCATTGAAAACGGCATCTTGCACAGTGCGAGCTGTCTTTTACTGCCGATCGAGTAGATTTTTACTCGAGCGGCAGCTTTCTCAACGCGAACTGGTAGTTTCTCATCGCGAGCGGTCTCGAGCATACGCGACCTGACCTCCCTGCGTTGAGAATCTCGCCGGGATGTCATTTTGCTTGCTCGCGGTCGCCAACTTGACGTTGAGGACCGCGAGCAAGCAAAAAATGACCGCTGCACTACGCTACGCTACGCGTGTTTGCACTGTGCTACGTGCAATTCGCGTTGTGCGAAGTAGCGCAAACTTCGCAAACTACGCGAGCGTAGCGTAGTGCTTTGCCCAGGGTTATACAATAGTAGTTTGTATGACACACACCGAACCTCCATTCTCACACAACTGGGCGAGTGCATTGGGCTGAGAAGGATTTGTTGAGCAATCAAAACAATTTCTTGTGCAATATTCCGAATTTAGTTGAATTGTTCTGGCTCCCCAATCGATCTGTGGGTTGTGCTCTGTCAACCATGGCAAACCTAATATCAATTGGAATTGGGGGGCGTCAATTAGATTGAACTGCAATTTTTCTTGATGTCCTTCGACTGTAGTCATGTGTACCAATTCTGTGTGACTGGTTATGGGCCCAGAAGTTAGATCTGTACCATCCACCGCTCTAACCTTCTCACTTTTCTCTTTTTTAATTGCTCGTAATCCAATTTGGCTAGCGAATTTGTGATCGCAGAAATTCCCAGTTGCTCCTGAATCTACCATTACCATAATTCCTGCCAAAACTTCTTTCCTGAATCTTAATGTCACTGCCATTACCAAATGGGGTGAGGCGACTTGTAGAGTGTTTGCCAATTGATGATTATGTGGAGTCGTTCCTTCACTCGCATCCACCAGTCCAACTCCGCTGACTGGTGGTGCCACTAGTTTTCCTTCTCCTTTGCAGGCAATTTAGGTCGTTTGATACAATTTTTAACAAAATGTCCACCTCCACCGCAGTACAGGCACAACTTATTCAGTCTTCTCCTGTCTTTCTCCTCCTTCGTGAGTGGACCTCTGACAACGCCAATCTGCATGGGTTCTACACCAGAAGAATTCTCTACAGCCCGCGTTGGCTCGACCTTTACCCGATCAAAACGGGGAACACTGGACCTGAACTCCTTCCTACGTTCTCCTTTCCGTTCGCTTTGTCGATAATCAATTTCTAGAGTTAAGTCTACTAAATCTGAGATGTCAGTAGGACGATTGGGAATTTGAGATAACGCGTCTTTGAGTTCCTCTCGCAGTCCCCTATAGAACACCGCTGCTCATTTTTCTTCGGGCCAGTTGGTCTCGACCACCAGTTTGTTGAATTGGGCCAAATACGACACAAGCTCTCGATTTCCCTGTTTCAACTCTAAGAGTTCGTTGTCTGAAGCCTGTGATGCTGTTCTTCTGTCAAAAATTCGGAGAAATTCTTTTTTGAAGTTGTCTAAGTTGTACAAAATTGGGTCATCTTTGGTAACAAGAGGCATCGACCAAGAAGCGGCATCCCCACTAAGATAGGAGAGGATAAAAGCCACCCGGGATTGCGCATCTGGGAAAATCGTTGGGCGGCACATGAAATGCAGAGAGCATTGGGTCAAAAAAAGTTGTGCTTTGTGCGGGTCTCCATTAAACCTCTCCGGAGGAGCAAGAGGGATTACGGGGGACAATGAGTGGATAACTTGTGTTGGGGCTACTGATGTAGGACTAGTGTTTGGTCCTTGGGTTTCTAAGAATGTGGTTCCTTGACTGGTCCCTGAAACTGCATCTCCCATTTTAAAGGTAATTATTTCTTGCCTAAGGATTTTATTTTCCTCTCTAACTGCCTCTAAATCTCTTTGAATGTTGCTTAAAATCTCACCTAGATTTTTTAAATCAAACCCCTCCGACATTCTGCTCGGGTGCTTGTACCAAGGTGGGCACTTCACTCTGTCAGGTCTGTGTCTTTCCTCTATTAAACCACTCAGGAGCAGAACGACGCTAGTTCCAATGCCCTTCTCAGAACTTTCCCTGCTAGGCCTTTTAGCATTCCATCACAGGTAGGTTCTAAGGGGGGAAAGGGGTTGGGGACAGAGAAGAGACTGCTTCCTGCGCTCTGCCTGTTCTGCAAGGTCTTCTTTTCTTCTTACTTCTTGCAGACCTGTACACAATTCAACTTTAGCATATGCACAACACTTACTTGTGATCAACTTCGCTTTTTATATTAGATAACTTATCTTACCAGGGAAACTTTGGAAGCTTGCTACTCTTCTTACTTCTCGTGCTGTTTGTCTGATTGAGATGAGAAGTTTTCTACTTAACTTGTTTATTTTCTCTTTCTCTTTTTTTAGGAACGTCTTGTTGCTTATTCTGGCTGGCGACTAAGATGCAAGAAAAATGTGGTAAGCGTTTGCTTAGTATTCTTTCTCTAATTATTTTATTTGTCTGTGCTGTAGCGCTGCCACTTCATAGATTTATTTAGGAACTGGGACTTTTCGTTTAAACAACGAGTTTCAACTATGCGGCGCGTTGACTGGTCGCGCCCGCATTTGTTAACTCTGTTTAACCTTTTAATAGAGTGGAAAACGAAAATCTTTCACACTCGTTAAACTAACGCGGTGAACAGAAATGTTTTAAATAATTAATTTCAGCTACGCGGCGCGTTGACTGATCGCACCCGCGTTAATTGACTCTGTTTTAGCTCCGCTGCCAAATGGAAAATAATATCTTTCACACGCGTTCTAACTAACGCGGTGAAAAGGAAATGCTAAAACAATTTATTTGAGGTAAGCGGCGCGTTGACTGATCGCGCCCGCGTTAATTGACCCTGCTGCCAAAAGGAAGATTATCTCCTTCACACGTGTTCTTTTTTATGCGGTGAAAGGAAAATTACCTAAACAGCTTTTCTTGTTTAGTGCTTTGAATTGCTCAACCAAGCGTGAACGGTTCCTTGCAAATAGACGCTTGGGAATTCTTTTAGCAGGGGAAAGTCTTTTCATTCAGGCTTCAGCATGTAAATACATTTAGATTCTTTTAAAATGTACACTAACCTTATTTCCTTAAGCTAGAACCTTCCGACTGAAACTAAACCCGATTTTTAAACGAGTCTACCCTAACTAACTTTCACGACGCCTCAGGATCAGATGTTCACTCAGGAATTTCTTCAGTGAAGTGCGCTGTGGAATGTTGAAGCGCACTTCACCTGACCTTCATTATTTAAAGAGACTAGACTGCTAAACAGCAATATGCTGTAGCAGTGTTGGAATTTTGGCAGCCATATTACTGTTTCTGCGATGCCAGCTAGCACTCCAGCTAAGGGGATAACCTGTCTTCAGTTTAGTCTGTAAGGGAGAGATAGTCGCCAGTGTAGAAATGGAAGGAGGAAACCTACCGTGAATCCTGACAGTGTCCCAGACCACTTGTTTTGGCCTGGCAACTGTCAAAAATTTAAATACTCCATCCATTCCATCCTTAGCGGAATATGACGATTGGCGCACCCACACAAATTTTACCATTTCGCCACTACAAGCTTTGCTTCGAAATAAGACTTTCAATGTCTCTGAGATTGATTCTTCCGGGTGGCGGGTGTGGCAAACAAATACAAATGCATGCCAATTGCGTTTTTATAATGTTACACCTGGTTTTATTCAGTCTAGACCTGATCCCCTTTACCACTTAACACATTCGGACACTACATACTCGGTGGGTAAATTATGCCAACAATGGTTAGAACATTCCACCTTAGCATCTGTGAAACAACACCTTACACTATTGTCGGATGACATCAATTTGGCTGATGTCATCTTAGGCCCTAAGAATCCTAGGTCTAAGAGGTTTATCTATGAAGCATACAATGAATTTTGGAAACTTTCACAGATGGAAGCAGCATTTCGTCAAATTGATCAGGGCCAATTTAGAAAAAGTCCTTGCTGTAGTAGACAATAGCATAAACACACTTTCCTCACGCATTTATACGTTTGATAATATTGTTTCATCTGTTATTGATATTGTTCAAAGTGATGTATCTGTGTTATATCATGGTCAAAATCAGTTAAGATTTATTATGCAATTTGCTTGGACATTGCAGACTCTTAAAATGGGGAAAGTTCCTTGGGATTACTTAAATTCCACTGCTTTGTTTTTGCCGATTAATCTAACTGATAAACAGAGATTTATGTCCATGAAAGATGCTGGATATACACTTTTGCATACTGAACAATTGGAGCCCTTGCCGTTCTCAGTAGCGGAAACGGACTCTGCTGTTTGGTTAATTCATGGGGTTATCTCTCTCCCTTTTTCACGATTTCAATTTTAATCATGCATGCGACATTTTCCGATTGGCCGCTTCGAACCACTGGGTAGTGCATTTCTACACGAATTGTGGTCCCTGCCTTTCACTTACAGATGTCTGCGGGAGGGTAAGGAAGTTTTCCTTTCAGGGGAGGACTGCAATTCCACAGTAGGACATTCCCTTGTTTGCAAACACGTTAAATTGCACGGCGCTTGTAATGTGTTGGCGCCCAATCTGGCTTGTTTTTTAAAAGGGACCCCAGTACCGTCAATAATTCCCGCTTTCACCTTGCTTACAAATGGCAGTTATCTTATTTTGAATAACCAAGACTGCTGTGGTTTACGGGCGGGAGTCCCGTATTTTGTAACGGTTTCCCAGTGCGTAACTTGTTGTAGCAATGTGCTTTTTCCGCCCCGCATGAGAGTCTAGATAGTTCAATTTGTCCTTCCATTCCAACTTTGAAAACAGATTTCAACAAATTAAGCAGGCTCAAAGCGCTATTATTCCAACAGGAGGTGGCTCTCACTTCGGCCCGCGAGACCTTCCAGTTACAGGTGGCTAGCACTTCTGGTGAGATACAGTCCCTTCTGAACACTAACCTCCCACAACATTTTGGGGAGCTTATACACCAAATATTTAATGCGTCTGACACCACAGGCCTTGCGCATTTTTTTAAATGTGTGGGATCTGGCCTTGTGACTTCTTTTCAGATTGTATTTGGAGTAATCCCAGGTTTTATTCATTCTATTTTTTCCAGCCTCTTCGGAGGGTTCCCCTTAATTTTGGCATTAGGCGCTGGAATCCTGCTTCTCCCGTTCCTTCTGCATAATGGCTGCTCATCTTGTGGTACTGCACAGACCAGTTGCAGCTGTACCGTGATCGCATGCAACAGGTTTTTGGATGCTTGCCATTAGCCACGCTTGGCGTCAGTTATGGATTTACTTTTCGCTTTGCCTATTTCACTTGCGTGCAACCAGTGTTTTACTGTCGGCGATGCCCCTTCTATGGATATATGCCTCTCCAATATGTCCCGTCCAGTCCCGAATTTTAACCAGTGGGGTCCCTTAGAGGCTCATGACCAGGCTTGTTCTGGGGATGGCGTATGGCGCGTGCAGCAGCACTTGGAGTATTGGCTGAATGGGATGTCTGTGCGGCTGCGCAGAATGTCCTGCATCGGAGTTTTATCGAATATCAAGCAAGTTGCCCACTTCTGCTTTTAGAGGCGTCTGATTACGAGGAGCACGTATGTTCCTTCGACTTACTTAATTGGATGGCATCCCTCTATTTTACCAACGATAGGGATGATCTTTTGGAGGGCATGGCATTCCTCGGTTCATACACCTTGATGGATTGAACACCTCCGTCATTATAACATCTTGATAATAGCTTTGTTGTCCCGGAGGGTGCTCTCATTCAATATGCCACATTGACAATATTGAACATATTTTTTTTTTCTCTCTTCTGTTCTTTTTTTACAATTTCCAATTTTTCCAATTTTGGCTTTCCCAAACGCTTTGAACTCTGCTTGACTGGTGAACTCTCTTTTGGTCCTTTGTCTATGTCCTAAGACCTTACCAAGGGGAGGGTGTTATATGGTTTATACAAAAGGGGATGATGGACGGAACGTTTGAGCCAATCAAACACTCACCCCCAGTCAACTGATCTGGGTTTAATCCATCATCATTCTTTAGCTCACTCCACCACCCCAGTTCAGACATGGCCATATGCAAATCAGTCTGACCCTGTGCCTCATGGGAACAGTCCAGCCCGAACTGCCAAGCCATGTCTTCCCTGGACCGGAAACAAGCATCCTAGGACCGGTTTCTGGCATTCCAGCCGTCATCAGCCAGGCTTGCTTGAATCCAGTGGCAAAGTGAGCAAGGGACCCACGTCTGGGCATACCACCGCCAACTTAGGGCGAACAAAGCGATAGAAAAGGGGATGATGGACGGAACGTTTGAGCCAATCAAACACTCACCCCCAATCAACTGATCTGGGTTTAATCCATCATCATTCTTTAGCTCATTCCACCACCCCAGTTCAGACATGGCCATATGCAAATCAGTCTGACCCTGTGCCTCATGGGAACAGTCCAGCCCGAACTGCCAAGCCATGTCTTCCCTGGACCGGAAACAAGCATTCTAGGACCGGTTTCTGGCATTCCAGCCGTCATCAGCCAGGCTTGCTTGAATCCAGTGGCAAAGTGAGCAAGGGACCCACGTCTGGGCATACCCCGCCAACTTAGGGCGAACAAAGCGATACAAAAGGGGATGATGGACGGAACGTTTGAGCCAATCAAACACTCACCCCCAGTCAACTGATCTGGGTTTAATCCATCATCATTCTTTAGCTCACTCCACCACCCCAGTTCAGACATGGCCATATGCAAATCAGTCTGACCCTGTGCCTCATGGGAACAGTCCAGCCCGAACTGCCAAGCCATGTCTTCCCTGGACCGGAAACAAGCATCCTAGGACCGGTTTCTGGCATTCCAGCCGTCATCAGCCAGGCTTGCTTGAATCCAGTGGCAAAGTGAGCAAGGGACCCACGTCTGGGCATACCCCCGCCAACTTAGGGCGAACAAAGCGATACAAAAGGGGATGATGGACGGAACGTTTGAGCCAATCAAACACTCACCCCCAGTCAACTGATCTGGGTTTAATCCATCATCATTCTTTAGCTCACTCCACCACCCCAGTTCAGACATGGCCATATGCAAATCAGTCTGACCCTGTGCCTCATGGGAACAGTCCAGCCCGAACTGCCAAGCCATGTCTTCCCTGGACCGGAAACAAGCATCCTAGGACTGGTTTCTGGCATTCCAGCCGTCATCAGCCAGGCTTGCTTGAATCCAGTGGCAAAGTGAGCAAGGGACCCACGTCTGGGCATACCCCGCCAACTTAGGGCGAACAAAGCGATACAAAAGGGGATGATGGACGGAACGTTTGAGCCAATCAAACACTCACCCCCAGTCAACTGATCTGGGTTTAATCCATCATCATTCTTTAGCTCACTCCACCACCCCAGTTCAGACATGGCCATATGCAAATCAGTCTGACCCTGTGCCTCATGGGAACAGTCCAGCCCGAACTGCCAAGCCATGTCTTCCCTGGACCGGAAACAAGCATCCTAGGACCGGTTTCTGGCATTCCAGCCGTCATCAGCCAGGCTTGCTTGAATCCAGTGGCAAAGTGAGCAAGGGACCCACGTCTGGGCATACCCCCGCCAACTTAGGGCGAACAAAGCGATACAAAAGGGGATGGTTTATAGGCACATTATCGACATTGCTAAGTTTAAATGAGCTTCGCTGCCATGATGCTGCTTTTGCGCACGCTACTACATGACTTTGTTGTAGCAAGACTTTGTTTGTGCCTTTCACATGGGAACGGGTTGCTTTTTGCGTTCTCTGCCTTTCCTGGAGTTTAGTCTGAACACGATGTGCAATGTCGATAAACAATGCCCCTTGTTGTTCTGTTCTGATCAGTCCCTAGCACCTAGACATAACATGCTACACACAGCTGCAGTACTGAAGACTCGTACTTTGATATTACGTTGTTGCATGTTGTTTTAACACACTTGGAGAAAGCCGTTCCATGGAGAAGAGCTCCGCTGTTCCTATGATGTAAACCTTACATCCAGGCTTTAAGGTATGGGGTCTGCTGTCAAAGCCCAGAGATCTTCCCTTATATAAAATAAACTTCTTCTTACCAAGGGGAGGGTGGTTAGGCGTAAGGGCCCTTATTCCACAGTCTTTATATAATGACTACTCCCTTTGTATTCTATGGAATTATAACAATGCTAACTGTGCTGAGTTTATGCATTTTGCTGCTGGTAGTGGCTCGTATACTGTATTGTAGAGTATATTTTGAACTATTTTAGTGACTCTGACAATTCTTATTGTGGACAAGTATGAGTGAGTGAGCGAAAGAGTACGTCTTCCTCTCGCGATTCCTGAGAGAGTCGGGAGTGTTGTGTTCTGGGTTGTCTAATCATTTGTAGCTCCGTGATCTTTGGAGGAGAACGAATGAGACACTATAGCTAGTCGGTTTGGGATTTTGGGTACTAATGTGGTAGGTTGGTACACCCCTATTCACTGAGGTCCTGTTTTCCTGCGCATAGTTCTGTGTAGGTGCAGAATCCCTGCAAGGCTATTGGCTTTGTAAATGCTTGGGAGCTGTTTAAGATACATCAGTAACAACAGTGACTTTATTGTAAATAATTGATATTAAAACTGTTTAAATTCTGAAACTGTGTGACTGTGAATTAAATCTTATTGAGTCCTGTGAAAGGGGTAGTGGTCCTCAGAGTGTCTCAATCCCACCTGTTATGTTCACTGTATCTTAGACATGTGCGTCCTTTTTCTCTCCACATCTCATCCATTTGCATATCTTAATTACACCACATCTCTTTCCTCTTCATATTCCTCTTCCTCTTCGCTTTCTCCTGAATGCACTTCCTTGCATCGCCTTCACTTCACCACCCCATAAACCCACAACACATGTACTCATCTGGAAGCACTGCATTTTCTTTTACTTTCACCTTGTCAATATCTTGACCACTGTGTACCTCCTTCACACACATTTGCACAGAATTACAACTGCAAATGGAATACCTGATCATTGCTCTCTGTAGAGAGGCCACCAATTGGATGGCCATGTATTCTGAACACCTTTCTAACCAGCTGACAGGCACTGTGAGAAACTCTCACTGCCTTCAGCCTAAAAGCCAGACTTCTCAATCGTGGCCGTTATAAACACCTGAAGGTGACTCAGTTCAAAGTATGTATGCACTATAGAAGAGTAATATGCTACACGAAGAAAATACAGAAACACAACATCCTGGAAGTAGCACTGTTAGGGAATGTAAAATTGAGTAAAACACTGAAATATAAACTGGAACTAAATCGCTGACATGGATTACCTTAACGTTTTTTACATTAAATGTTCAGAAATCGATAATTTATTTTGTCATTGTGGTTATGGACATGAGTATAAGGCCCAATAAGGACCCATTTCAATTTTAAATTTCTACGAGTCTGAGACCCGGATGGACCTGCCCACTTAAAGTCCTGGAAGAGGGGATGAGAACTGTAAATAAAAATGTGGAAAGAGGGGGAAGAGGATAGGGGAAGGATGGAGGTAATGATAGAAGGCACAGTAGAAGATGGCACAGAAGTGATTTAAGTCACTCCCAGAATGTGAAAGAAATGGGACTGGGGACAGATTGGGAGGAAGGAAGGCGAACGGTTGGATTAAAACCTTTGACTAGATATTTTTAATTGAGATCACAGTAGGGGTAGGGACAGACCCTTTCATTCTAGCCTCCCCTTTTTATCTCTCTTTCTCTGCTACAGTAATCCAAAACTGAACAGAACTACGTAATTTGGGGACAAAGTCTTAGCAAAGCCCAACATTTGATACTCAATTACTTGTTTCCTCAGTGTGCTAAACAAATATATTTGTGTCCCTTATTTTAGACTTCTTTCCATTCTGTGTGAACAGCTACCAGTATTTCAACATATATTCTATGTGGTTACTGTCAACAGCAAGATTCTGGTCTCCATTGTGTTGGGCTGATGATGCTAGTCTGACATCCCTGTCAGCGTAAGCACCCTTACTGCTCGCCTGAGGCCAGTTTAGCGGGTGGGTGCTCTGGCTATTTGAATTTGTTTCCTAGTGCCTGGCTACCTGAAACAGTCTTCCATTTCTTATTTTATTGTCCATTTCTTATTATAAATAATATAAACAAATAAATTAACTTAAAGTACAGCAACTCTTGAAAGTCTGAGATTATTCAATATAACTTCAATCTACATATATTACATTCCTTATACATATATACCTTCCATTTATTTATGTATCTTTATATTTATTACTTTGCTTCTTACTCAGCATCTACAATGCACTACCCTATATCTCACCCTATACCTCTCACAATATATCCTCTACCTCCACTCTTACTCATCCCAAACCCCATTCTCCTACTATGATCACCAAAACAACCCTTTCTAGACTCTTCCCTCGTCTACCCCTCCTTGCATCATCTCATATCTCTTTTACTATTCAGATCCCCCAAATCCCCCAAACAAGCCTTTCTAAACCCTTCCCTCAGAACCTTCCCCCCTTCACCTCCCCTTTACTCATCCCAAACCTCCTCCTACTGCTATGAGCTCCAAATAAAAAATTCTAAACCCTTTCCTCTTCTATCCCTCCACTATCCTTTTCAATCCAAATAACAGACTAACATGTCCACCGCTCAAATTAATTTCATATTTCCCTATACTAATCCATCGCTTATCCTTTTGGGTTCCGGAGTAGCGTGCTACTCGCCGAAAAAGCGCTTCAACGCCTCATCAGGGATGGTAAGCACTATATAAATGCAATTACAATATCTTTTGCACATCTGCTTAATTTCGTTTGGTCGGGGCATGTGGTAGGCAGAAAGTGTGGGTACAATCGATAAATCTTCTTTGGATATTTACGTATAATCCATAACACCTTTCTGTCCGAGGGTGGCCTGAGCCAGTCTGCCATTGCTCTAGGCCTGGGATATATTGGTCTGGTGCTACATGAGGCTTTTTCAGTGGTCAAGGCTGCACAAGTGGGGTAGCCCTATTGGGAGCGGATGTGCTTGAAGAGCAGACACAGCTGCTAGAGGCCGGAGGTAGAGTGCTAGACCAGTTGATAAGTGTCTGCGAACATTCGGGGATTCAGGGTGCAGACGCTGAGACTCCTTTCTCTGGTGTAATTGGTGCTTGGTGATGTCAGTAAGCACTACTGGTTGTGCTCATAATGGTGGGGGCAGTGATCCATGGAGAGCGACTGATGGATGTGACGTAGGAACCCATAGGGTCCAACAGTAGTGCGCACCGTGTTGAGTACACAGATTTTGTGCACTCTTATGAAACATAGTTTAGCAATGGAGACGAGCAGGCTCCGTCACAAGGCAGCACACATAATTTGATTAATAAAGAAGTGAACAAGTTAACATAGATTAATCTCTAGTGCAGGCTAAACATTATTAGATTCTCATGTGGGCTGTCTGCCACCTTTATTATGCATGGATTTCCACAAGTAAATACATGAACATCCTGGGTCATTAATGCCTCATCTCCCCCAATCTTGGGGCTGCCTCATTAGGGGAAGCAGATTGTCAAGGCTCACAAGTGGAAGAAGAGGAATGATTGCAACTGCATTGTACCAAATGTAAGACATGTCCATTATTAAATTTGTGTATAACATCTTCAGCCACGACCTCAATGAAAATATGAGATGAACTGTTAAAGCCCTTTCGTGGAAAAGCAAAGTTTCCTAAATACCAACAGTACTCTCACACCCCTCAGAGACGAGCAGCCTCCCTCTACCATAGCATTTCCACATCTACCAGACTGACAACCAGACACTACCAGTAGCACTCTTGCACCCCTAGTGGGCTAGTTCTCTAGCTGTACCTAAAAAAGCTTGATGAGAATGGGGCAAGGAAGCCTGATATGTCAGGTAGTCGTCACAGCCAACAAGAGACTTATCCATAGGCAAAGCCAATAAGTCTGGCTTGCATTTTCAGTTATAAGCCAGTCAACTGCCATTGTTAATACTTGTTTTATGATTACAAGAGCTCCGGCATACAGCTGAAGCTGTCTCGAGCCAAAGCTAAACAGACAGTAAGGCTTTCCCTCGTGCAACAGGTCAGAAGCACAAATTGTATACCCACACAGTGCAAACATTCCCAAAAGCAGCCAACTGCAAACAGTTTAGAGTACAGCCTGAGCTTCCCAGGATAAGACATTTTGGCAGTCAGCCCGTTCTCTGCCAAGGTGACGGAGTAAAATACTCAGTCGCCCTAACAGAGATGCTGATTGTCAAATTGTTAAATATCTGTCAGCCTGGGGGACGTTTCAAGTACTGGGAGGGGCCGCCGTCATGGAGGTTCCTGTCAATGCTTTATAACTTTGCCGGTCAGCTCCATCAAACATGATGGAGACATCCGGCAAAGGTACAATTTTTTATTTTCAAAAACGAAAATCCTAGGCGGGATTTTCTTTTTGAAAATCAAAAAACAATGCTCCCCTAGCCATGGGAGTTTCCTCCCATAATGATAAGGGCATTGAGCACTTTTCAATGCCCTTACTGCCAGGTTTATCCTGACATTGACAGACATTGAAAAACGGCTATATATCTGCCAATATCAATTAGGTGGGCTGACCTATAGCCAAATCTCCGACGGCTTTTAGTCCATTGGGCTGTCAGATAAGTTTTACCACGGCAGAGATGGAGTAATGTCCACCGTCTACAAATTATGGTCCTCTCAAATCACAATTGAACATAATGTTGGTAGGGAGGGAACTCTGTCGCTGTTGCAGTGGAGTTCCCTCTCCATCAACATTTAAGTCAGAGCCACTTGGTCAGAGATTCTTACACAAGGGACAGACACCTATTGACATACAATGGACTGCCATTAAGAAATTGAGTCCATTCTCAGCTTTGTAAGTGCAGGGAAGCCATTTTAAGGTATGCAGTGGACCCTGGCAAAGTCAAGATGTCCAGCTAAATAATGGCTTCACCGAACCCGGTCATGTTTGGTATCAAACATGTTGGAATCATGACATTACACCGATTCTGGTGCTAGTTGCATGATCCCATGTACTGGAGGGCTCCTTAGAGGACCCCCCATGTCTACCTGTGTAGCCTTGCAGAGTCTGCATGCAATCCAGTGCTGCTGCCAACCCCAGACACTGTTCTGCCCTCCTGCTACTGAGCAGAACAAAGGTATTTCCTGTAGAGGAGAGGTATAACCACCTGGAGCGAAACTACACAAAGGACAGGGGAAAGACCACCCCCCTGTCCAGCTCCTCCCCAGGGAGGTGCCCAGAGCTCCTCCAGGTGGCCACTTGATTCTGCCATCCTCAATCTTAGATGGGCAGAGGCCCCTGGGAGCATTTGACTGGGCAGTCCACCTGAGTAGCGTCCCTGACCCCTCCTGATAGGTGGGTCACCTCAGAAGTAGTCCTACCCGCTTTCTGGGTTACTTAAGGGCTCCACTGAGGGTGGATCCTTAGATTCGCCTGGACTACGTCTTCAAGAACCGACTGTCTTTACCCGAAGATCTGTCTAAAGACTCTTCTGCTGTTGGGCACTGAACTCTGCTGCTGGGCTGAGCCAGAAACCAAGACAAAGATTGCTCCGGTAGAAAGGCTCCTACTACAACTTTGTCTCCGTGCTCTTCCAAGTTCTGAAACTTCCAATGCTGTGCATCCTCCTGAGTCTTACAAGACTTTGCCTGCATCAAGATAGCAAGAAGGAATCTCACTGGGAGTGAAGGATTCACTCCCCTGCATCCACAGGTCCCTTGCAACGACAACCAGCTTGTGGATCCTGCTGTACCACGGACAACTCCTGGCTTCACGACACAGGTGGTAGTTTGTTGGCTCTGCAGAGGCCTGACCAGTCTTTCCTGCAACTTGGGAGACTGTAGTCCCTCTCCAGCCAACTGGAACCACATTCTTGTGCACTGCATCTTTTTGCCATTACCAAGGCTTGTTGGCTCTCCCAACCAAAGATCTTCAAGCTCTAAGAATCCCCAGCCTCCAGCATCACACAGTCCCAAGAATGACGTCCTCCCTGCTTCTCCAGGGACATGGGCATCCATCTTCTGTGTGCTGCCGAGCCCTCCCTGTGACTCCCTGTGCTTGCTGCAAGAGGGTCCTTCTGGGGTCTCCATCGATTCTTGCTGGCTCTTTTACTTGCTGAGGGCAGGCCCTGACTTACCCTGGCTGGGGTCCCACAAACTTTGCTGGTCTGCAACTAAGCATTGTTTCCTGCAACACGTCTGTTGTATTTGCCGAGGCTTGTTGGTGGTCCTGCTGTCCACTGACCCTCCTGCATTCTTCAGTCGGCGTTGGACAGCTCGTGGATGGCTCCTGTACTCTTGCATTGTCGCCTGGGCTCCACAGCTGCATCTTCAAGACCTTCGTGCTACAGCAAAGTACCTCCTACAAGGGCTGGCATCGTGCTCCTGTTCCTCCTGGACACCTCCGGGTGGTTTGGGCTTTGTCCCCTCCCCTTGCAGGTACTTCTCGACCAAAATCCACGTTTGGGTTCCACCGACCTGATCCACTACACTCTGTAGCCGCCAGACAGCCAAGGTCCTCCATTGACTTCAAAGGGAAGCTCCGACACCACTTCGCACCTATGCACCCCAGCTCCCTGGTGTAGGTATCCTGGTTCTCTGGTTATCCACGGGTGGGGGTGTCCTCCAATCTCCCTGGTTCCAACGGGTTTCCTTGGGGTCCTCTAGGAAGGATCCTGAATCCATAAAACTCCAACCGCGACTTCCTCATGTTATCCTATGGACGTTGACCCGGCATATCATCTCTGCGTTTTGGGAATTCTAGCTACTTACGTTTGGTGGTTTCTTGCTTCCCTTGGTTCACAAATCCTTGGGTGATTGTCTCGTTGGGGTACTCACCTCGCATTCTGTTTTCTTAGCATATGGTTTGGTCCCCCCACAGGGGTCCATGTGTTTTACGTGTTTTACTTACCTGTTTTGAAGTATATTCTATTGTGTGTTGATATCTCCGGGTAGGAGATATACCAAGGTAGTTTTAGTGTTGGTGTATAATAAATCTAAGGTATTTTTCTAACACTGGTGTGGTTCTTTCTTGTGAGTAACCTTTACTGACTGACTAAGTGGTAATGTAGCTGCTTTACACCATCCTGAATAAGCCTGAGCTGCTCTCCACAGCTACCCCTTGAGAGCTTTGGATATCAGGAACCACTGCAACTATCACTAAGAGTTGCCTGGACTCAGTGCTGGGTGCCTCACCAACAGGTGTACACCATATACTGAGCCAGCCTTCTACTTCCAGTGATGCAAAAGGCTGGTTTTGGCCATTGCCAGAGCAGCTGTGGGCCACCTCCATCTGTGGTTCATCACATCTATCAAGTCACTCATTGTGGAGGAGACCTCGTGTGCAGATGCAGTGATGGGGGAGCCCAAGGTCGTTGATAATTAGCTCCATATCCCAGTCCAGAAGTCAGACAGGAGGGGAAAGTGCCAAATAACGTGGAGCAGATCACAAAAGCATCACTGCTCCAACAATATGAATGAGGACTCAGTAGCGTCCATGCAGCTTATGGAGAGTCCAATACCAGTTGTTTAAAGAATTGAAGTATACAAATGTTTGTTTCACCTCCCTGATGTATTTGTGTGGGCATCTAGCAGCAATGACCGATTTTCTCTGTGAAGTCTCTATTCACCTAGGTCAGCCAGAATATTCCAGTGCTAGCTAGGGTGAGTTTAGAGAAGAGATGGTCAACGAGGGCACTGTACAAATCTGACAATACACTTCGGAATGACACTCCGAAGTTCTAATGTTGCACAGATTGGTGACACCATTGCGAAATGGGTAGGACTCTAAATCTGTCATACACGCAGTGGGCTAGTTGACAATACTGCCATTGATATGACTCTGGAAGGGCAAATACAGCACTCAGTGAATTGAAGGTCTTAAATGTGTCTCCAGCTACAAGTTGTTCTAGGTGAGTGACTCCTTTCAGTTCCTAACATTTCCAATGTATCTTAGTGCCACCATTAAGAATGCCTTTGCACAAGATAGAAAATATTTCAGCTCTGGCAATATGTGTGACAAATAGTAGGTGTACATGTGCAGCATTTGCAGGCAGTCTACAGTAGTATGTGCTTAAGTCTTTCATTGTTTCAGGCTGGGATGCGCACCGTTCCATATAAATGGTTAATTATCACTGTCATTTCAAGGTTACAAAAGAAGGTCATATCAGTAGGGAAGCATGCCAAATAAATAATGGATTGTAACACAAAGCAATTGTACTCTTAACCACCCGGATTCTACCCCACATAGAGAGAGAGAGAGACTGAGGTGGGTCCAGTGAGTCACGTCATTCTGCATCTCAAAGATTAGGAGGTTCAGGTTGTCTTCAACTATCTACTCTAAACCTCTATTATGTCTGATTCCTTAGTATTTAAGAGCCTTAGGCACCCAGCACATGGCATGTCTGCCTAGGCTATCTATGATGGCTATCTGTGACACAGTAGGAGATTCACACTTCCATTTTGTTTTGTAACTAGGCATGGCAGAAAATAATTTTAGTATCAACATTAAGGCGAGAGGCAATGCTTTAGGGTCAGTGAAAGATAATAGTATGCCATTGGCATAGAGGAAGGACTTCATCTGGCCACATGCCATGTCTATGCCCCTGATTCCCTGAGACATCCGTATGGTGATATACAGAGGCTCAAGAGCCAGGAGGAAGAGGCATAGAGAAAGAGGGTAACCCTGCCTTGACCCGCAACAGATGGGGAATGATTCTGAAATAAAGCCACTACAATTAACTTACACAGTCATATTTGAATAGTCAGATATTCAGATATGACTATCACATGACATGATATGACAATTACATCACTAAGGCCACTTGACCTTAGTGTTGAAATTGTGACTCCACCCAGCTGTCTCCAGGGTCTGGGAAAGGCAACCCTACTCTACTCAGTCAAACACTTTCTCAGTGACGAATGAGAAACCTCAAGTGTTTCCAACAAACTTTTGCATGACTGCCACAGAAGGTAGACCAGGGTGAACAAATTATTTTGAAAGGCCCGGAATAATTTCCACCTGTTAGTCATCTACAAGAGATATTATTACCTTACGAAGCCCGTTAATGTAAATTTTAACTTGAGAGATATGGTGGTAGATATCACAGTCTAGAGGGTATTTTTCCTTATTTGATGTTAGCATTAATATTGCCTTGTTCAATGTGTCCTAGATCACGGTTCACCTCATCCTCTTTGAAAGCTTCAAATAGCATTGTTACAAACGAGCAAGTTACTTACCTTCGATAACGCCTTATCTGGTAGAGACAGGATCTAGCCACAGTTTCCTTATCTTAGAATCATCCCCAGGCACCAGAGTGGATTCAGAACTTTTTTCAGCTGTACCTCTACGCGTCGGTAGAGGGCGTCAATCGACTCCGCAGCAACATCGTCTCCCGTATGTGATGTGAATGGAGTCCTTATAAGCCCTTCCCAGGACGCGCTGACATCAGTTTCTTTTGTGACTATTACCACGCCAACAACACAGAGCCACATAGAGAAACAGTCTCCGGAAACAGTGTGCCAAAAAGGGAAAAATCTTGTATCAACAAGTACAGATTGATAGAACTGTAACAGAATGCAAAGAGGAGATCTAGGAGACCACAGGGACCTCAGTTTGCAGCGTGGGGAAGGATGGGTGGATCGAAAAGGAATCTGCGGCTAGATCCTGTCTCTACCAGAAAAGGCGTTACTAAAAGTAAGTAACTTGCTCATCTGATAGAAACATCTAGCCTTAGATTCTTTATCTTAGAATCAGATGCCCAAGCAATACCATCCTTGGAGGAGGGGCTGCAAACTGACCTCACCAAAGATCCCCAAATAGGAAAGCTGGTCCAAAAGATATAAAGGGACCACACTATACGAAAAATGATAGGTGAAGCAAAGATGCTCACCGAAAGGACTGATCTCCAAGAAGGACTATGGGAAGCCCGTAGGGAGTAGAAAGCTATAAGAACGTGAGAAACACAGTAGAGAATCAGTAAAAGAGGCAACCCCAAAAGGAAATGCAACCTAAGATCGGGGTATGCAAAGCGACCATGGACAACAGTCCATAGAGTCCAGGCTCAAAACCAAACAGAAGGAGCATACACAGTGTGCTCAGCTGCAGCGAAAACATACAACGAATAAAGAGCACCCACTGATCGTCAAGGAAACTATCCTGAGAAACAGATTTTTAAAAAAGGGACCTCCAATCACAGAATGATGGAGAAAAGAGAAAGAGAGAACAACAAATGCTGAAGAGCATCGCTAGAAAAACAAGAACGATAAAAAGAAACCGCTCTTATACTGGGAACCTTGATATATATATAAGATAAGGCATCCTCCATAATAATGTAATGGAGACGCTCATTGAAGAGAAGGAAGGAAACAGACAAGTACAACCAAGAAGGTTGAACCAGGTCACCAAGAAGGGTATAGGCAAAATGCAGTGACATACAACGTATAGAAAGTCAGATCATATGTGCAAAACACACAAATATATATATACCTGAAGTAAAGACATCTACAAGAGATCCATTCAAGAGATATGTATATACATGCACAGACATCAAAAGATAAATGTATATAAGGATAAATATGCATATAAAAAACATAGAAATTCCCGTAGACACACAAATCATACAGGGTACAGCAAAAGTATATCCACTCCTCTGAAGGCAACCCACGTCCTCCACTAGTGAGCGGGAGGACGAGCGGTGGAGGAACGAAGGACACTCCAAGAACAGAGGTAACTAAGGAAGGAAAGATAATACATACTACCGTCGTAAAAGAAGAGTTTACGACAGTAACTGAGGCAGAGACAGAAAGACGAGGCTGGGAAACCGCAACACAATGCCACATAAGAATAGGAAGTGGAAGGCATTGCCCACTACAGGAAAAGAAGGGCAATCGTCCAAGAACTGACACCACTGATTGTGGAAGGATGCCAGTAGGCGGTAGCAGGAGAAGCAATGAATAAACAGCATGTGGAAAGTCCACAATGAAAAAGAAGATGAAGAAGAAGAAGACCGCCAGGGTGAAACGAAGGGCTGGCAGAAACTAAGGGCAATAGATAGTTGATTATGACAAACACACATTGTCCAACTTATGGAAGCAGGAGAAACAGGTAAGAAACCTGACCAATACTTCATGGAAACTTGAGAAAAAATAGGATATGCCCCAAGAAAAAGTAATGAAATACCCTCATCAAAGAAGGGGGGTTAAATGGAACCTCTCCCACAGGGCCGGCACTAGGCATGGGCAGTGTGGGCAGCTGCCCAGGGCCTCCCACTCAGCTCACCAGCATGGGGCCCCACACAATTGCAACACCACACCGGTCCTTATGTAACCCTGACAATCTAATTTAAAGAAAGGTGTCTCTTTACAATTGGGCCCATGGGAGAGGGCCCTCTCCCTGGGCCTCTAAGGGATGGTGTGGGAAGGCCTACGGGAGGGGGACACCTCTCGGGCTGCCCATTCAGAGACACCACAGGACGCCCATTGTCAGACAATCTGAGCTGTAAAAAAGAGGTACTTGTAGGTGGCTGAGAGCAGGAGCAGCGGCCCAGGAGGAGTCTGCACAAAGAAGCTTCCCGAGCCCAGAAGGTGTCACTTATGTAAAATAGAGGGGCCTCGCACCTTCCCTTTTGCCCAGGGCCCCGAAAATCCTAGAATCGGCCCTGCTCTCCCATAGAAAAAGGGACGCCACAAAGGCGGGAGTGGGGGGAGGAAATGAAAGGGAGCAAAGAAAGGGAAACTCAGCCTCCTGTGGAGTAAGGACACCAGACAAGGATTCAAACAATCAAGGGGACTGGTGTCCCAGGTGAAGAGAACTAAAAAGAACAGCAGATACAACAGCTGTCCCATGGGTGCGATGGCAGATATGTATAACCCCCCGCGCCCGCAGGAGGCAACAGTAGTGTCTAAAACCCAAGTAGGTAGGTAGAACACCAAAAGGGTAAAGGTACACAAGATTTCTGAAGATAAACAGCATCAAAAGCATGTAAAGTAGAAAAGGGCCTAAACAAGAAAGCAATGCCCAGCCGCAATTCAAAATAATACGCCAAAAAGATGTCAATACCACAAGGGCATTAGGGAGGTGGAGTCGTAGAACCCAGGCCCGAACCAACAGGAACCCAAATATGAGTAGGAGAAAATCTGTGTGTCCCACAGAGTAAAACAGAACAAAGAGAAGGTCCACGCCGAAGACAGTCGAAGACAGGAACGAAAGTTAACCAGGCGAAATCGTATGCCTACCTGTGGTACCAGAATCGCCCATATGGACATAAGGGGAAGTGAAAAGATTAAGTTGAAGTCCCTTTAAGGGATACTGAGTGCATAGAGAGTGCACAAAATGCCTCTGGGGCATACAAAATAAGGTCCCCGAGAGCAGGGAACAATGCTATAGTGCATCTGCACAAAATAAACAGAATACCCGCCACAGAGTAATTACTCGGGTAAGAAAAATCAAGCAGCAAAAAGATGTTGTAAGAACAGATTCCCACGAGACCACAAATCAAGATATATTCCAGATGGCTGGAAACAAAATCTGTCACTGACAGCATAAATGAGAAGAATAGTACCTGCAGAAAGCAGGAATACCACACAGGGTGTAACTCTGGAAAGGAGAGAAGTATACTCCGCCCTATGAAGCCGGATAAGAGTCAAAATAAGGGGAAACAAACTGTCCCAGACAACTTAAGTACAACAACAGAGTTAAGACTCCGTACCACCATCTCTAAACTGGCATAAAACCGAGTCGGCATGCGCACCAAAAAGGGTGGTGCCATCAAAAGGCATGTCAATTAAAGTAGTTTGCACAGCCACTAAAAACCTGGAAGTACGCAACCATGCACGCTGACGTAGAGCTATGGAAGAGGTCATAGCCAGAACAACAGAATTAGTGGTAACCATACCACAGCGGATGCTAAGATTGGCAGCTTGTTGCCCATCTCGTACCAGGGGAACACGAGCATTCCGGGCTTCTTCCAGAAGGAAGGGCAAGAGGTGTTCCACTGAGTCCCACAAGACAGGCCTCGAAAAATCCACTCGCCCACTTGCAATTGCGAGTGAGATTTTATCAGGTCGAGCTATTTTCAGCATTTACTCATCCCTGCTGGCAAGTTAACCTTAAGCTGAAAGGAACAGGTGTTCTGTTCATTCAAAAAGTGAATGAGCAATAAAAACGCCTTTAAATCTTGTTTTTGTCTTTACACATTTGAGGTATGTTTAAGGACAGAGGTCAAATGTCAGTTTGTCTTTTTACTAATTGTTGCTTATCTGTTCCTGGAAAATGGTGTTTAATTTTCTTTCTCTTATTATAATTAGTGCTTTTTGTCATGTGAGTTATCTGACAATAATTGTGAAACAAAAGGCTGTAAAATGTCAGGGTTTTTTTCTAACACAACATTTAAACAGCTTGTAAATGAATAGTACAAGTATTGAAAAATATATCAGGAATTACGAAATAACTTTTCTTTGTAATTCAAAAGTGCGATGCAAACATTACATAGGAGCAAAACAAATCGGAACACTTTACTTGGTGATGTGTAAATGACAAATATTTGCAGGAACTCGATTTCCAGACATTGTCCACTATATAGTTTTAAAACCACATCAATAGGAAATTCTGTGGCCATTTCAATGTAAAATCTGCTGATTGCAAATGACAGTGTGCTGCTACTTTATGGTTTAGTTATGCATTTATTAAAAGTGAAATTTTTTAAACATGATTTGAGAAACATTCCTGCCCCCGCACTGATGACAATGCGGTTAATGAACTGAGGTAAGTCAGCGGTCATGTGTATCCTATATGTGGCTAGATTTGTATTATATATGGAGCAAAAGTTTAGTCTATCAAATCAAACAAAAGAGTTTTCTGTACAGCAGACATGCTGAACTCACATATTTGAAGGTGCTCTTGTATGTGATAAAGAAGAAAATGTCATCTCAGTGAATTAAAATACTTGGCCAGGATCACATAATTTGAAACCAGTTTATTGGTCAAGAGCCTTATAATTAGGTCAAGTAGATTATTGAAGTCACAAGACCTGCAGGTCTAGTAACATTTTTAGGATTTTTCGAAGCCTGAAGAAGTGTTCAGAGAGAGCGGGGCAGGGCTAGAAGAAGCGCCAAATTTCCTGGCCTTTCTTTCCCGAACTCGCCTCCGTAGTCAAACCAGGAGGAGATATGAGGCTGAAGGAGATTCTAAGCCACTGGGGTCACCCAAGTCAAGTAACCAGCTAGGCTGCATAGGGGTTGGAACTGTGTCCAAAATGGGAGGAGGACACACCACACCCTTTGTAGTACTTCCACAACCATGGTCCTCAGGAGGAAAAACCAGAGGAAGGGAGCCTAAGACGGTCGCCTTCATCGGTGTCACATCCGATGCCATAACCGAAGCCAGTCAACGCAGTAAAGGTGACGCCTCAACGTCAGAAGGAGCGTTGATCAGCATCGACGGCACCACTGTGGGTGCCGGCAGACAAGAGCCTGACGCCGACACTGGAGTCAGCAGGCCAGAAGCAGGAGCCGAAGGTGGGAGCCTCGATGGGCTGTGCACCGACGTCACTAAGGTGTTAGACACTGGAGGACAACCTGAAGCTGGGGGAGAACACGTTGGCGGGGTCATAGGCACGACCTCATGCACTTCCATGGGGCCAAAGGGCACTCCAGAGGGAGGTGACGACCCAAGAATAGAATGAAGAGATTGAGAATATTGTCTCATCTGGGTCCAAGACACCATGGCCCCAGGATAGGTTGGAAGACATGGGGTGGACTCATGCCCCGACACTTCAACAGAAGAGCGGGGACCAGCGGTAGGTGACGAAGGTGGGAGGCGTCGCGACTTCGACCGCCAACGCTGAGACTTACCTCTGGACATCAAAGAAGAATGACACCTGTGGGAACGGCTCCTAGCGCGGATGTGCGAACGGTCCGTAGAGCGCGTAGGGGACCAAGGACAACAAGAAAACTTCAATGACTGTGACACCCGCTCCTCAGGGAGCTTCATGCGACGTTCCCTGTAAGCTTTCGGTCAGAGCTGGCAACAGGAGTCGCACTCATTGGAGTCATGGTGCTCACCCAGACACCACATGCAAACCGAGTGAGGGTCCATGGTGGACATTTGTTGTCCACAGGACTCACAAGGCTTGAACCCCGAGGACATTGAAGAAGGGTAGAAAAAGGCACACTGCTCCGTCGATGAAAAAACGTCAAGTAGGGCGAAAAATGGCCGGAGGAACTGTTCTGCGGATCCGCGTTGCTACCGCGGAAAAGAAGGAACGGACGTCAACGAGTCGGGGAGGGCTTAAATGGACTCAGTTGATGTCACATTCGGGAGACGGCATTGCAGCAGAGTCTCTCAACACCCTCTACCGAGGCGCAGAGGTACTGCTGAAAACTTCCGGATCTAATCTGGCGCCTGGGGAGCATTATAAGATAAAGAATCTGTGACTAGATGTCTCTATCAGATTGTTCTTTACCCGGCTTATAGAATTCACTGGCCAAAACATCTTCCTCAGAGAAATTACAGGTTGGGAGGTCAGTTATGGCCAGTGAGATCTCACACTCTGGTAGGCTTCTCCCTACAGGGGAAAGCTGGGGAACCTTAAATGACTCAAAAAGCTTCTACAGTGAATGTTGTATCATTCTGGTTCATTTCGAACAAGGGCTTATAGTTATGAAGGCTTTCAAGATTACAATCAGGTGGGTCAGCAGAGAAACCTTACGGTCTCGTATAACAGCAATCACTAATTGCGATTCCCTTTGGGCCAACAGTCTGTCCGCCTCTTTGCTCCTATCATCATGACACCACTTAAGCTTTACTACAGCTCGCTCTGCTTGGGAGGTGGTTAAGAAACTTTTGTTTTTTGAGCATCTACATAAATTAGGTGATGGGTTAGCTAGAATTTGAGTGGTGAGGGGTCGATTAGAGGATTTCGATCTTGCTTGTTCGAGGTTGGTACGCTTCTTAGCTTTCACCTAGTCACCCCTTTATTAGGTCTCGCCAGCTTGCTTTTCTGGCTGCTCAGACTAACTGCACCAAAGAAAATTAATCCTGTATTGTCAGCCCTATATGTGGACATATGGGACCTTGAGCTCCTCTTGTTGTCAGGGTATTTGTATTTGCTGGCAGGCATACACCAAGGTGAGAAAGGAGAGCATGATGTGACCCAGATTCAGTTCTAGATGTACCAGAGAGAGGTCAGTAATGCCTCTTTTGAGTATTGAACTTGAAGACATGTCTGGAAGGAGCCTAGGTTGGGTCAGAAAACAGTCAAGACACAAGGACATACCTTGCACTCCTGATAGAAGTGTATAACCGCATTACACTGGAACAACGTGGCTCGCCCGAGGTATCCAGCAGTAAGTGGGTCCTCAACTTCCACAGCTGTCGCTCCCTAGGTGTAGCCACTTAACTAAGTCAACCCTAGGTGTTTAATTGGGTAAGTTATGGTTATGTGGGGCTCATGATGGAGCACAACTAAGAGCTTTGGAGCAGAGGATTAAGGCAGTGAGAACTTCTCATAGTTCCTGTGTGTGCTCATCCAATCATTGGACTCTCAAAAAAGCGCACAAAACAAGAGTCACATTTGCACTTGTGCGTGATGTGCTCAGTTTATATACAACATTGGCATTTCATCAGGGGTGCGGAGGACACCTGTCTGTGGGGTTAAGCGGGTAGTGTCTGGGAGGGGGCATTAAATCTTAGCAGACACAATGAACAAGTTACTTACCTTTGGTAGCGCCTTAACTCGTAGAGACTATCTAGCCGCAGATTCCGTACCTTAGAATTATCCCTAAGCATAACACTGAATCTGGAAATTTGTTTGAGAGCAGTATCCCTGCGTGCCGG
Source organism: Calotriton arnoldi (assembly GCA_963921515.1). NCBI lineage: Eukaryota > Metazoa > Chordata > Amphibia > Caudata > Salamandridae > Calotriton > Calotriton arnoldi. Next base: position 30,806 of record CAWUFW010024134.1, read on the forward strand.
TAGATGGCATCATTTGTTTCTGCGTGGAATAGTTGGCATTGTCCACGCCGGAAGTGACGTGCAAGGTGCCTATATAGTTGCTAAGCCAGCACAGGGACGTCAGTGTCTTTTCGAGACTTTCCACACCAGGAGCAGGGAGCTGCGAAGAACACTAATCACTGGTGTGTGAAAACTAGGGCCCTGAAAAGAGAACAGCCATGTACCTAAAAATCTGTTTGCAGAGCGGGCCGGATTGGTGGGTTGGTAAGGAAGGTATGCTTTCTTACCTGTAATCACAGTTCTCTCTTGGGGGAATCACCACTGAAGTCATAAGCGTTTGAATAGTTCTGCCCATGTGTGGGAATCCCGGAGAACTTTTCCATATAAATCTTCTTAAGTGTAGACGTTTGCCTTTCTTCAGGAAGCCCTGCAGAAACACTTAAGAAAGAACATATTATGCAGCCTATAACACAGGCTACAATGGAGGAATTCTTCAGATTGAACTTGCAAAAGGGTGAAAAAACACACATATATATATATATATATATATATATATATATATATATATATATATATATATATATATTTTCCTACAATGTGACCCTGGGTCGTTCGGTGCGCTCAACAGAGGGTGCCATACGAAGGGGCCGGATCCTGGCCCTGAATTCAATTTTGTACAAAGGACGCAGCACTCCGGAGTTTAAAATTTCAAACTTTAATCCAGCAACACTCCACCAACGCGTTTCAGCCTTACCACGGCCTTGATCACGGTGAGTGAGTCCTTTCTCTATTGCACTATATATACCCACTCTGCCTTAATGTGACCTTTTGATTAATGGTGGGATTATCCCACTATGCATTAATAATAACTGCTGCACAAATGTTATATATAATGTACGAAACAATGACACGTTGATTGTACTAAATGCCAGAGAAATGACAATAGAGAAAATTCCCTTTTGTAAATAGTGTTAATAAAGTTGTATTGAAAGCACTACAATTCCCACAATGCCACATTAAGGCAGAGTGTGTATATATAGTGTAATAGAGAAAGGACTTACCAACCATGATCAAGGCCGTGGTAAGGCTGAACCGCGTTGGTGGAGTGTTGCTGGATTAAATTTTGAAACTTTAAACTCCGGAGTGCTGCGTCCTTTGTACAAAATTGAATTCAGGGCCAGGACCCGGCCCCTTCGTATGGCACCCTCTGTTGAGCACACTGAACGACCCAGGGTCACATTGTAGGGAAAGAATTAATGTTGGGTGGCGCCCGAGTAAACGCAATGGAAACTACATGCAAAACGAGGAAATCACCTCCAAAGTGGAACGCCGGCGGACGGAGTCGGAGGACGCCGTCTAAACGGGATCCTCCCGTGAGGTGAGTGGCATTCGTCGTGAAAGTATACGTTTACTCGAAGTGGCTAAAGGTCGGCTTTAGGATAAATCAAGTCAGGCGTGTAAACAATACGGCTGACATCCTGAACTGACCGGGCGGGAGTTTAACGAACTGAAGTAATTCCAAGTGCAACACCCAGTGAGTAATCTGTTGTCAGGCAAGGAAATGGAGGCGCGTGCAGCAAAGAGAGCGTCCAAGGCAGCTACAATGTTTCAGCCTGGGATAGAAACAGAGGATATTGGTATAACTGCCTCGAACAGACAGAGCAGTACAGAACTGTCACTTAAACAACAGTTCAACCAAATGGAAAAATTGTACAAAAAGGAAATCAATAAAAGTTGGGAGGTAATAGCATTGGAAAAGTATATTGATGTAAAAAGGATCCCAAGAGGATTACGTATCTTTACTATGCCTACACACCCTGACACAAAATTGGAACTTTTGGAAGAGTGGGCTGAGAATAATCTACAGTGCTCATTGAACATGATGCGGATACTTATAAAGCACGCAAAGATTGAAGTTACGGAGCTAACCAACAAGCTAGAGGAAATGGAAGAAACAACAAACACTCAAGCAAACAAGGAGGAAATTTCCAAATTAAGGAAAGAAATGGAATCAAGACTAGAAAAATACGAGACTGAGATACAGGAGCGCAAACAAAGGAAATTTAAAAGAGACAAACAGGATTATAAGTATGGCAGAATCCTAACATTTGAAAAATGTTTTGGGACACTGAAAAGAAACTATTCTGCTAAAATCCCACGAGCAATGGTTGAAACTACCAGTGAATCTGACATTAGCGAAAGTGAAGGAGCAAGTGGAACGAATGTACCAGTAAAAGTCACTTTTTTAGAGGAGATGCGGTTGATGCATATGGATCAAACACTGATAAGAGGCAGAGGACGCGGAAGGAACACAAACTGAGGCCGAGGAAAAGAAGGGAGCACCTCGCAAGCACAAAAAAAACCAGACGTGCTAAGCGCAAGAAAACAATATCCACTGCGCAATCGAAAATAGAAAACTCTAACCTTATCGTAAACCTGTCAAAATATATACTTACAAAAGAAGAAATGGCTTTGCTTAATAAAGGACTGTCGTTTTGCCCTGAAAATCATTATAATTATACTCAAGTCAGGATCGATTTTTACAAATACATACGTAAACTGAAATTGGCCAAACTACATGCCAATAAAATCAATAAAGGCAAAACGGAGGAGATAAATCAACCTAATCAAACAGCAACAGAAATAAGCATAGACCAAATCCCAGATTTGAAAAATATGTTTGATCTTATGTTCAATCTAAGTGATGATGAGGTGACAGAAGAACAAGTACTGGAACATCTATCTATTGAGACTGATAAACGGTTGAAAAGTGGGTTAAAAAGAAAATCTAAATATTGTCCAATCTTATCTCCAGGGAACAAAATTGATGTATTTGCGGAGGCTATAATTGGGGAACTGGATAAAATACCGAAAGAAAGAAATCAAAAACAAAGAGAAAATTTGAGTTAAAAAGAAAGAGAAGCCATCAAAAAACTAGCGTAAAATGAAACGATCATAATAAAACCCGCTGACAAGGGGGCATTATTGTGCTTATGGATAAGGAAGACTACATGAAGGAAGCCCTCAGGCAGCTAAATGACACCACCAATTACTGTAGGATCCAAACTAATCCGATCAATAAGATGACATTGGATCTAAATAAAAAGTTACAGGAATGGCACATGGCGAACCTCATCAGCGATGAAGAATGTAAATTTTTAATGAAGGATTTCCCGGTAATTCCCACGATATACTTTTTACCCAAGATCCATAAAATACTCCATCACCTGCCAGGAAGACCAATCGTCTCCTCATGTGACTCACTCTATGAAAATCTGTCTGAATATGTGGATCAGTTTCTCGCACCAATAGCCCAAGGCCTCAGTTCCGATATCAGGGATACAGGAGATTTCCTGAGGATACTGACAGGCATCAGCTGGAATAATCAATATTTGTTGGTAACCATTGACGTAGTCTCACTCTACACGTCTATAAAACACGGAAATCGGATTGGAGGCGTGCAACTACTTCCTAAAATAAAGAAGGGTAACTGAACTGAAACACACATGTATGCTACTTTCAATGATTGAAATGTGTCTAACTAACAATGTTTTCATTTTCAACAAGGAGTTGTTTAAACAAAAGTGCGGAACTGCCATGGGCATTTCTTTCTCCCCAAACTATGCTAACATCACTTTGGGCTGGTGGGAGAAAACAATAGCTTGGAGCACGGAACATCAAAATGAGCTAGATAAAATATTTTATGGGTCTGTTATATTGACGATCTCTTCTTAATTTGGAATGGCACTGAACAAGAGTTCAACAAATACTTTTTACAACTAAACACAAATCACGTTGGACTGTCATTCACATGTGCAACAAGCAAAAAGAAATCTCCTTTTAGACACTCTAATATACATTGAGAATGAACAAATACACTCCACTCTCTTTAGAAAAGAAACTGCTACAAATAGCATTTTACATGGGACAAGTTTTCATCCTAAACCTTTAATAAAAAGCATTCCTTATGGAGAGTTTGTGTGAATGAAACGGAATTGTTCCAAACCACAAGATGCTGAAGAACAAATCTTGGAAACAGTGAACAGACTAAAAAAAGAGAGGATACAGAGAGACAGATTTGAAGAAATGCAAAAAGAGAATTGATAACAAATTGAGAGAGGAAACCTTGATCCCAAAAAAGAATGTAAAACAATCAGATCAACATGAGGCACCCAGATTTGTGACAACTTACAGTAAAGAAAGTGGGAAAATCATCAATAAAATTAAGAGGTACTGGCACTTGATTGCAAGTGACACAGATGTAGGACCACTTCTGGGATCTAAACCAGTTGTAACATTCAGGAAAACCAAGTCCTTGAAAGACCTAGGGGCCGATTCCGATTCCGGCCGGAAATCAATCCGACCGAGCCGGACCCGGAGAGAATTCCGACCGAATCGGACCCTAGCAGTCCGACCGGACGAGTACGATGCATTGGCATGCTATCGGACTCGATTCGGTCGGACTCCCATTGAAGTCAATGGGAGCCGGTCGTACAACGCGTACGCGGGCTCCCATTGACTCAATGGGTGCGAGGCGAACAAGGGCGCCCCCTACAGCGGGTACGCGTCGAAGCGGGTCGCGCCGTACATGCACAGGTAGGGGGGACCCATGGGTCCCCCCTGTGTGCGACTCGCGCGCCTACGCGTACAGGGGGGTCCGACACGGACCCCCAAAGTCCGGCTCCAACAGCTCTTTCGAGCCGGACGGCGCGAGTCGGTCGGACTGCTCGCGGCGCGCATCGTACTTACCCAGCCGGGAAACGTCTCCATAGCGCGGTGCGAGTCGTGTCCGTGCGAGTCGGTCGGAGCGTGTTGATGCTGTGTACGAGTCGGTCGGCGATTTCGCGGGAGCTTGCATCGTACTCGCTCGGCCGGACCCGCGTACGATTCGGTCGGGAAACAGGGCTCCGAATCGGATCCGGTAAATCCGAATCCGATTCGGAGCACTACCGGCCGAGATCGGAATCGGCCCCCTATTAGTTAAAAGCCACTTTCAAGAATCACAAAAAACAAACTGGCTAAGTGAACAACAAAAGGGCTTCAAAAAATGCAATTCATGCAAAGCATGCAAAATTGGCAAAAATACAGGAACAGTAACCGAATATAATGGAAACATCATCAAAACCAATCAGAAGATCACTTGCACGACTCAATATGTCATCTATATCATTGAATGTAATTGTGGATTGAGGTACATTGGGAGCACAATCTGCATGTTAAAAAACTTATTCTTGAACATATAAGAGCTGTCAAAAATAAGGATATGAAGTACGCCAACGCCAAACAGATGGCACAATGCCAAAATGGAGATTGGAAATCAATGTGCTACTTTGGGATTGATACAATACCACCTGATGAACACGGAGGCGATAGGATTAAAAAACTGCGTCAATTGGAATCCAGATACATCATCAGGCTCAGATCAAAGACAACGAAAGGGATGAATAATGATGAGGAACTTTTTGTACATCTGGAATAGTTCAAGAACAATGAACACAACAAGCAAAATTGCTTACACACATATAAATTGAGCACTATACCATGACACTGTGACTAGTCATTAGGCGCTTAACAGCGATTTCATTTCAATGGGTACTATACCAGAACGAAATAATAATATCGCTAGGGTGACAAGACCTTTTGATTAATGGTGGGATTATCCCACTATGCATTAATAATAACTGCTGCACAAATATTATATATAATGTACGAAACAATGACACGTTGATTGTACTAAATGCCAGAGAAATGACAATAGAGAAAATTCCCTTTTGTAAATAGTGTTAATAAAGTTGTATTGAAAGCACTACAATTCCCACAATGCCACATTAAGGCAGAGTGGGTATATATAGTGCAATAGAGAAAGGACTCGCTAACCGTGATCAAGGCCGTGGTAAGGCTGAAACGCGTTGGTGGAGTGTTGTTGGATTAAATTTTGAAACTTTAAACTCCGGAGTGCTGCGTCCTTTGTACAAAATATATATATATATCTCCTGGTGCTTGGGATTGAGGGCGACAACAACTAAATAAAGTGATGCCGAATCCTGAACCACTTGTGTTTCCTTCCATGGTGTCGCCGTGGGAGGTTGATTGTTTGGTATATATATATATATATATATATATATATATATATATATATATATATATATATATATATATATATATATATATATATAGTATAATAATACCACAATTATTGTATAAACAGTAAAAAATCTCTTTCACAAACCCTTTTTGTAAAGGTAGCAGATGAAGGATAGGAGGACAGTGTAGCCTCATAGGCTGCTAATATGTGAGTTTAAAACAGTGTCTGCACCTGTAGGTACTCGAAGACCACCATTATCCCATCATGCCCTGCAGGAGGCAGTTGCCTCAGTTCTTTTTCGCTGGAAGTATAGTGACAGGTAAGTAATGATGTCCTCTGTTACGCCCACCGGGGGGGAGGGAGGGTTGCTTATGACTTCAGTGGAGATTCCCCCAAGAGAGAACCTGGGATTACAGGTAAGAAACCATACTTTCTCTCTTGGGGGCTCTCCACCAACAGTCATAAGCGATAGAATAGACTACCAAGCCCATCCTCATCAAATGCAGTGGAAAAAACAGAGGAGAAAACACTAGGGTTGTATTAACCAAATACATTTCTGAGGGAGGCTTGCCCCACTTGGGCATTTGCTCGAGCATCGGAGTCCAAACAATAGTGCTTGGTGAATGTGTGTACAGAGCGCCATGATGCCACTTCACAGATCTCCGCGATAGGGACATTTTGCATCAAAACGGCAGTAGCTGCTTTGTCCCTCGTAAAATGTGCCTTGGGTTTAGCTGACAATGTCTTGTTGGCCTTTTGGTAACACAACAGTATGCAAGAGACTGGATTGCTTAGAATTGGCCAAACTTGTATGGACTGGGTCATAATTGATAAACAGCTGGTCTGATCTGCGAATGTCGCATGCCTTATCCAGATAAAATTTTAAGACATGCCTTACATCCAGGGAATGGAGGGATGTTTCAGTTGGGGTTGAAAGATTCTGAAAGAATGTTGTCAAATATATTGTCTGATTAACATGGAAATCAGAAATAACCTTGGGAAGGAATTTAGGGCGAGTCTTAATGACTACCATCCTCGAGTGAAAGACTGGGAAACGTTCGTTAGAGCATAAGGCCTGTATTTCGCTAACCCTACAAGCAGATGTTATTGCTGCAAGGAAAGCAGTTTTCCATGACAGATGTTGAAGAGAAGCCTTATGAATGGGTTCAAAAGGCTCTTACATGAGACATGAAAGGACTATGAAGCTCCCAAGAAGGGGAAGGGCGCCTAATGGGAGGGAAAACTTTCTTTAAGCCTTCCAAAAAAAAACTTCATTACAGGGATCTTGAAAAAAGAGGTTTGTGAAGGACATTTTCTGTGCGCAGTACGGGCAGCCAAATTAACTTTTATGGAAGAGAATTGCAAGCCAGACTTTGCCAGATAGAGAACGTAGGGAAGAATGACATCTTCCTGGCAAGATGGAGGGTCTATGTTCTTGGAAGAACACCAAATGCAAAAGCTCTTCCACTTGAAGGCATATGCTGAGCAGGTTGAAGGTCTTTTTGCCTCTTTGAGGATGTCCATGCAGTCTTGTGGCAGGTTCAGATGTTCATACTGAAGTAGCTCAGGAGCCATGCTGCCAAATTCAAGGAGGAGATGTTGGGGTGAACCATCTGGTCTTGCTGCATGGCAGCGTTAGCAGGTCTGGTCTGCATGGCAGCTTGAGATGTGGACACTGTGACCGGTGAAGACGGACCGCAAACCACCATTGACGTGGTCACTCGTGGGCTATCTGGATGGGCTTGGCTCTTGAGTAGGACAGTTTTATTAGGAATGCCAGGATCAATGGTATCTGTAAAACGATTGAAAGAAATTTGTCGGACCAGTCAATCCTTAGGGCATTGCCTGGGGTCCCTGGTTGGAAGTACCTCGAGACAAAGTCATGGCATTTCTTTTTTACGTGGTGGCGAACAAATCTATGTGTGGCACGCCCCATTGCCTGAAGATATCTTGCAAGATGATGTCGTGAAGGACGCATTTGTGGTTTTCTTTCTCTGCTGAAAGCATCTGCCTGAACATTTTGCACACCAGGAAGGTGAATTGCTGTAGTCTGTAAGTTCCTGGCTATGAGCCATTGCCAGATTGCTTGGGCTTCGTGGGATAAGGGTCTGGACCTTGTGCACCCCTGCTTGTTGAGGTAATACATGGTGGTTGTGTTGTCTGTCTGAACAAGCAGGGACTGTGACTGGAATGGTGGGCAAAATGCCTTTAGAGGCCAGAAGACCACCCGGAGCTCGAGGAGATTGATGATACTTTATCTCCCTCAGAGACCATGAGCCTTGAATCGGGAGATGATCCATGTGGGCTCCCCACCCCAGTAAGGATGCATCCGTCACTATGGTGTGGGCAGAACCTGTTGCTGAAAAGGCATGCCTTGAAGCAGGTTAGTTGGAGAGCACCATCATGTTAGAGAATGTTTTGCATGAGGGAAGAGAACAATCCTGTCTTCCCAATTGCCTGATATTTGGTCCCACTGGTCCTCGAGGCATTCTTGCAGGGGACGCATGTGGGGACATGCGTTCGGGGTGAGGAAGATGCACGAGGCCATGGAGCCCAGGAGATATGACACTGACCTCACCGTGGGATAAGAGGCTTTCATTAGAGAGTGACACTTCTGATGGATCGATGAAAGTCTCTCCCCCGAAGGACACACTCTTGCTTGCATGGTGCTGATGGTAGCACCTAAATACTGCAGGGTCTGAACCGGAGTGGATATTGACTTGCTGTGGTTGATGTGAAGGCCCAGATGTTGAAGGACTTTGCATGTAATGGCACTGGACTATCTGCGCAGTGGATGCCTTTAATAACCAATCGCCTAGGTAGGGATAGACAAATATTTGATGTTTCCTGAGGTAGGTCGCAACCACTGCCATGAACTTTGAGCACGTTCTGGGAGCGGACTTGAGGCCAAATGGAAGGACCTGGTATTGGTAGTGGTCCTGCTCCACTACGAACCTCAATAACTTGTGGTGTTTCTTGGTGATGGGTACATGAAAGTATGAGTCTTGGAAGTCTATGGAGCATTGCCAATATCCCTGGTGTAATTGGGGGTAGATCTGATGTAACACCAGCATCCGAAACTTCTCTCGCCAAATCCATTTGTTGGCTACTTTCAAGTCGAGAATGGGTCTGAATTCATTCTTGTCCTTGTTCACCAGAAAATATCTGGAGTAGGTGCCCATCACCCGTTGGTTGTGGGGAACCACCTCCACTGCATGCCTTTTTAGCAGGATGTTGACTACTGAGTGAAGCATCCGCAGATGCTGAGTGGACGGTTTTGGCGGTATGGTGGGAGGGTATGGTGGGAGGAGGACTTGTGAATCTGAGACAATACCCATTTCAAACAATATTGAGAACCCAGGCATTGTTTCTTATTTTTTTGCCACTCTGCCAGGAAAAGAGAAATGCTTTAACCTACTGGAGCGGGTTACGGAAGAGGGGGAAGGGAAGTTTCAGGATTTTGCGCCTGATGTTGGTTTAACACCTTGGCGGCTGCTGGGAAAAGCGTCCCCTAGACTGCCATCTTTACTGTTGTTGGTAGGGTCGTTGCTGCTGCTGTTGTTGGCAACCCTGATACCAATGAGGGGTTTGAACCATCTGAGGGTAAAACCAGCATTGGTAAGGCCTGAAGGAATGCTGTTGCTCTTTTGACCTTTCAAGGCCAACCGCCTTGAGAGTCTCTATTACTGCTTTCATGCGCGCCATCTCGTCATCTGCATGGCTGCCGAAGAGGGTGGTATCTGAGAAAGGAAGATTAACAATCCTTTGCTAAGACTCTTGTTTTAGAGATGTGAGGTGGAGCCAAGAGTGTCTTCTTAAAGCAACGCCATGGCAGTATTCATGTGCCGCTAACAAGGAAGAGTCCGCTGCGGCACTGATAAATTGATTAAACACCATGAGGCCTTCATTTACGATCTCTAAGAAATCTTCCCTTCTATCCCTCGGAAGGTCATCTGCAAACTGCTGGATAGAGCCCCAGAGAGCTCTCTCATACCTGCTGAGAAGGGCAGTAGCACTAGCCGCTTTCATTGTAGTTACAGCTGTATTGCAGACTTTGCGTACTACGGAGTCCAGCTTTTTGCTTTCCTTATCAGGTGGTACTGAGGAAGCAGGAAAGGTAGTATGGTGTTTTTTGCCCACCAGGATAACAACTGAATCAGGAGGTGGATCTGATAGATGAAAGAGAGGATCTTGCTCAGGAGACCTGAATTTCTTCTGAAGCCTCGAAGGCACAGTCTTAGTTGAGGCTGGGGGGTCAGAAAAAGCTCCATTGCTGGTTTTAGTAGCCCTGGAACCAATGGAGGTAGAGGTCTGGAGGCTGACCGCTGGTAGAGAGTCTCAAAAATGACAGATGTGGAGGATGTGGTGATCAACATCTGTATATTAAGCTTTGTGGCTCCTCTAACCAAAACCTCCTGAAAGGTGGTGATATCGTCCACCGGAGAAACACGAGGAGGTGGTGAATCTGAAAAGTTGGCGGGTACCACCCAATAGAAGAAGATGAGGTCGTATGATGATGAAGGTCAAAGGATGAGGTCGAAGAGGATATGGCCTTATGGCTAGAGCGGTCGACCTCAACGCTGGGAAACTTCGTTCGGGTCTCAACAGGGACGCTCAACATCCTGTGATTCTGGGCATATCACTTAATCTCTCCGGGGCCGATTCACAGAACTAATCTGAGATAAAATCCTAAACTTACTACTTTTTGTATTCACCGAAGGCATTTAGTAGTAGTAAAGTTAGGACTCCTAACTTTACTACTACTAAATGCCTTCTGTGAATACCAAAAGTAGTAAGTTTAGGATTTTATCTCAGTTTGGTAGTAGTAAAGTTAGGAGTCCTAACGTCACTACTACTAAATGCCTTCTGTGAATACCAAAAGTAGTAAGTTTAGGATTTTATCTCAGTTTAGTAGTAGTAAAGTTAGGAGTCCTAACTTTACTACTACTAAATGCCTTCTGTGAATACCAAAAGTAGTAAGTTTAGGATTTTATCTCAGATTAGTTCTGTGAATCGGCCCCTCCGTGCCTAACGAAAAAAGAATGTGTCCATCTGTAACGCAGCTGGTGCTCATGTAAAGCGCTCTGATACCTTCGGTTCAAGATCGCGCTATATAAAACTCCGGGGGGAAAAATGTGTTGTATGATACCTCGATCTTGTGCGTGACCTTGTGTGAGATCTTGTACTTGAGCGAGAACGTAATCTGTGGCGTCGATGTCTGGAAGATGATTAGTGCCTGGAATGATGCCTGTGATGACGTGAGCGATGGCGTGTTCTGGAGCGCGATCTAGGTTGTGGAGCAACAGGTGCAGGTATGACTGGCATAGCAGGCACAGGAGGTGGTGGTGATGGAGGAGGCGGAGGTGGAGGTGGAGAAGAGAGAGCTGGTGGAGAATCTGTCAGGACTACCGGGGAAGAGGGTGAATATACCCTTGAATATTCTGAATCTGGGGAAGAGTATATTCGTCTCCTTTTTCTCCTTCATTCCTGTGTTCTTGATGTCGAGATGCTTTTCGAAATCGATGTACTCCTTGATGGCGATGTCCTCCCATGCCTCAACATTGTTCTGTCCCTCGACGGTGATCTTCGCCTACGCCTCGATGTCAAAGTACTTCTTGACGTCGATCGCACTGTGCTTGTCAACGCTGTAAGCCCTTGAGGTGTCGTACTGTGCGTCGACGTCGATCGGCACTTTCTCTACGACGTTGAACCAGCCGCATAGGGTGAGCAGGTCGGTGCTGTGCTTGGTCTTGACATCACCCTCTCGACGTGGACTGGGAAACAAGCCTTTTTCTGGCTGGAACCCTCTTTTTGGACCTCCCACGTTCTTCAGAGGTAGATGGCAGAGTTCTGGTAGAGCACTGACCCTCTCAGCACTCTAGGGTTTCACCATGAGACTATTCTTGCTGTCTGCTTCGTTCTTCCGTACCATGAAGACAAATTATCTCCCTGTCTCTCAGGGTACGTCGCAAACCTTTCTTACACTGCTGGCAAACTTCATGGAACATGGCTAGATGGAAGACATAAAATACAGACATTGTGAGGGTCTGATTTAGCCTTCTTTCTCCCGCAGGCAGGGCACTTGTCAAATAAAGATGACATATTCAATAAAATTCCACTCGAATTTTGAAGAGAAAAAGCCTATAAGGTCAAGCTCAGTGCTCCACGATCCTGTCACCAGGTGCCGGAAAGAAGAACTAACTCAACTGCCTCCTGCAAGACATGATGGGATACTGGTGGTCTCTGAGTCCTTAAAGGCACAGACACTGCTTTAAACTCACATAATTGCAGCCTATGAGGCTACACTGTCCGGCTATCCTTCATCTTCTACTTTTACAAAAAGGGTTTGTGAAAGAGATTTTATACTGTTTATACAATAATTGCTTTATTATACTATATATGTTTTTTTTCACCCTTTTGCAAGTAGAAACTGAAATATTCCTCCATTGTAGCCTGTGTTATAGGCTGCATTATATGTTCTTTCTTAAGTGTTTCTGCAGGTCTTCCTGAAGAAAGGCAGACGTCTACACTTAAGAAGATTTATATAGATAAGTGCTCCGGGATTCCTGCACGTGGGCAAAACTATTCAAACGATTATGACAATCAGTGGAGATCCCCCAAGAGAGAATCTGCGGCTAGATAGAGTCTGCACCAGATAAGGCGTTACCGAAGGTAAGTAACTTCTTCATCTGATAGAGACTTCTAGCCACAGATTCCTTACCTTAGAATAGATACCCAAGCACAGGGCTTAATTTGAGCCGGAGCTTTCCGGTGCTGAGCACCGGCACTTAATTGGTTTCCGGTGCTCGGCACCTAATTGTCAACACCACACTTAGGGCAGTCTGCCACAAGGTGGCGCTGCTCATGTAATTTAGAGATGAGCAGTATAACAGTTGTTTAGGAAAACAATATACATTAAAAAATTACCAAAACCTGCCTCCTCAGCCATTCCTTTAGCTTTGGGGACCTGTAATAATCGGAACTGCCGCAGTTACATGCGAGAGAGATGGTTAGTAGTTGTTTTGGCAGCGATGACAGGGACGAAGGGTGGTGCAAGCTGCAGTGGCCTCCTGGTCAGAGCCCTGGCACTTAATATTTTACAAATTAAGCACTGCCCAAGCAATGCCTTCCCAGAGGAGGGTCTGCGAACCTGATTTAGACTAGAAAGTCCTAAAGGACCAAACGGGCAAGTGCCCATCCCAACGGACTTGACTGTCCAGGCAGTAGTGCTTGGTTAACATGTGCAACGAAGCCCATGCTGCAGCCTGAAAGATGTCCAGGACTGGAACTCTGTGTGCTAACGCAGTGGTGGCAGCCTTTGCTCTGTAGGAATGAGCACGCCAGCCCTCTGGGGGGTGCTTCTTGGCCAATGCATGGCAGATCTTAAAGCAGAGTACATTCCATTGGGAGATGGCTCATTTCTGCAAAGCCTTCCCTTTCTTGGCTCTGACATGCCCCACAAAGAGTTGATCGTCCACCTTGAAGGGTTATTTGCGGTCAAGGTTGAATGACAGCGCTCTTTCTGGGGCCAGCCGGTGAAGTCGCTCCTCTTCATTAGAGTGATGAGGTGGAGCATAAAAGGTAGGCAAGGTAATGGAAAGGCCTACATGGAATGGGGTGACTACCTTTGACAATAATGATGCTCGAGCCCGAAGGACCAGTTTTTCTGGGTAAAAAGAGATGTATGGAGGCTAAGATGACAGAGTATGCAGTTCACTAAGCATCTACGGGGATGTAATTGCCACCAGATGGTGAGGCGCCTAAGAGGGCAGTTATGAAGTGGCTCAAAGGGAGCGCACATTAGAAAAGTAAGAACCACATTGACGTCCCATTGAGGCATAACAAAGGGAACTGGAGGAAAAGTGCTTGAGACCTTTAAAGAACCTATTTACAATAGGAGACTTGAAAAGGGAGGGTTGATCTGGCAGCCGCAGAAAGGCTGAGATAGCAGATAAATAACCTTTCAACATGCCCAATGCAGAGCTCTGCTGGGCCAGTGTAAGTATGAACAAAAGAACTTGGGAAAGGGGTACAGATAAAGGGTCAACCTGTTTGTCTGTATACCATGCCACAAACTTGCTATAACGGCCGGCGTATACCGTCTGGGTGGAAGGACGCTGAGCTGCCAAAATAACATTACAGACTTTAGGCAGAAGGTCAAAAGCTGTGAACTGTCACTGCTCAATCTCCACGCTTGAAGGCGGAGCATTGATAGGTTCGAGTGGACAACCCTTCTCTGCTGCTGCGACAGGAGATCCTCCCAAAGGGGCAGCTTGATCGGAGGGCTGATGGAAATGCTCAACAGCTCGGGATACCAGACTCTCCAAGCCCAGTCCGAAGCCAGAAGGATAACTTGGCCATGGCCATTCCTGATATTCTTTAGAACTCTGGGCAGGAGTGGTGTTGGCGGAAAACCATACAGGAGGTAGGAGCTCCACTAGAGACAACAAGCATCTCCAAGAGAGAGACGCCTTGGAAACTCCAGCGTGCAGAACTGATGAAATTGCGCATTCTCAGCAGTGGCAAAAAGATTTAACAAAGGCTCTCCCCACTGCTGAAAGAGACCTTACACCACCTCTGGCTGAAGACCCCACTCGTGACCCACTAGGAATCTCCGGCTCAGTTTGTCCACTCTGACGTTCAGAGAGTCCCCCAGGTGTTGAACCACCAGGGAAATCCCCACACGTTACAGCCATGTCTAGAGACACATGGCCTCTTACAGAGGGTCCACAACCCCACCCCGCCCTGTTTGTTGCAGTACCACTTGGTGGTGGTGTTGTCCATAAACACCTGCACTAGCCTTCCCTCGATGGAGGGTAGAAAGGCATTCATTGCCAAAGGGATCACTGGGAGCGGCAACAGATTGATGTGGAGACCGGATAACTCAGGAGACCAGAGTTCTCTGATGTCCACCTTTCCTAGATGGCCGCCCCAGCCCAGGAGTGGCACGTCTGTCACTACCGTCAGATATGATTGCGGAAGGGAGAGGGGCCTGCAGCTGACCCAATCGCGGCTCACCAGCCACCACTACAGATCTTTTGCAGCGTCCTCCGAGATCTTGACCATGCTGAAGCCCTAATGCAGCGGCCTCTGGAACTTCAGGTTGCACTGCAGAATCAACATTATGTCAGCGGGCATGCGTCACAAGCAGGATGCAGCTCTGGCTACCTTACCCACGAGGCATGTTGGTGCTGCGTCCTTGGCCATGCAAGGATAGAGAAGTCTTCTGCCCGTGGTGATTGGTAAGTTGGAGATACGGCTGGAAACCCCTTCTGTGTGCATGTAAGGAGCAGAAGGTAGACAGTGGTTGGCGAGGGACAAGGAAAGGCCCAAAGACCTTGCCGTAGTCCTGCTGTCCTTGAAGCGCTCCAGCACTGATCCAGCCTTCTCTCTGAAGATACGGGAGCCATCAAAGGGCATGTATGTGAGTGCAGCCTGGACATCCCCAAAAAAGCCAGTCATCCTCAACCAGGCATAGCACAGTAAGGCCACCGACAATGAAACCGCTCTGCCTAGCAAGTCTTTCGTATCTGGTCCACAGCGTATGGCAAACTTAGCTGTGTCTCCCCCTGTCAGCAATAGCTTAAGAGAGTATGGCTCGTGCCTCCTCCGAGACAACAGGCAACACCTGCGCAACTGAGTCGCAGAGCGAGTAGGAGTATTGGCCCAAAAGGAATGTGGTGTTCACCGACTGCAGTGCCAGGCTGGCAGAAGAGAACATTTTCTTCCCCAATGTATCCAGCCTCTTGGATTTCCTGTCCAGCGAAGTGGTAGGGAATGCGCAAGGATTTACATTGGAGGTGGGGTGGGGTGTGTTGTGAGGAAACTGGGATCCCCTGAGGTGGGACAATCAACCTATTCATAGGAGCTCCTATGGATGGCTTGGACCAGGCCTCAAGTAGGACGCCCGTGAGTGCTTTGTTAAACAGGAGAAGCGGTTCAGATGTGGTGACTCCCGGGTGAAGCACCTCAGTCAAGACATTTGTCTTGACAGCCACAGTGGGTGGCTGAAGGTCTAGGACCTCAGCCGCCCTCCTCACCACCATAGTGAATGAGGCTCCTTCCTTCCTTCAGTGCCAACTAGGGCTGGTATTCATCAGGGACCAGTTGCCTCTCCCAGTCCTCTCCAAGTCCTAACCCATAGGAATAGGGCACAAGCTCTGTCCTGCGGGGTCTGCCCCCAGTCGGTGCTGAAATCGGCATCAGAAGACGCCGATCCAACTCCATATTGGAGTATGAGTATGGGGACTGCGCTGCCAGTGGGCACCGGGGAAGTCAGCAGTGGAGCCGGCGCCAGGCAAGTTCAAGGTAGCTCGACCGGTAAAGGTCCTGATCCATCCATGGATCCAATGGGCCCGGCTGGTGCTGAGGGCGAACCCGCCAGCAGAAGACCAGTAGGGGCCCCTCCAGAGCCCGTGGGGCCTGAATGTGCCCAAAATTGAGGTGCATGTCTTCATAAAAACAGGCAGGGTTTGCTCCGACTCCTGGAAACTCAGGGAAGAGCGGACATGGCCCAGGCGCAGGCTGAACCACAGAGCCAGGTCAAGATTCCCTCGTCTCATTGGCTGACTTCGACGGACGGGGCAAGTCTAAGACGTCTTCAACTTCTTGCTCTTCTTCCATTTTTGGGACTTACCCGAATGCCCGGATGACTCTGACTGCGATGACAAGTGGTTCCCCGACCAATCCTGGGACCGTCTTCTCGAAAAAGATCGAGACCGTCGCGGCGTTGTACGTTGAGCAGCAATGAGCTCGAGGGACCGCTCCCTCAAGGCCTTGAGGTGCATAGTGCGACAATTGATGCAGGTCTTGGCATCATGCTCACCAACATTTATCAGTGACAGGCATCACAGAGTTTGAAACCAGCCTTCCTTGTGGACATCCCTGTCACAACAGGAGAAAAAGTCTGAAAAATCTTCGACAAAAGGGTCCAAAAAAGGTCAATCAGAAAGTGGCTGGGAGTAGCTCTTCTCAGTTTCTGCATTGACTGCTGCAGAAAGAAAAGAACGGACGTCAACACACTGGGGTGGTATATATATAAGCACCACGCACGTCACTTTCTGCGGGGATGCCGCCGACAATGCCAAGCGGAGACAAACAACGCCAACTACAAGCGCAGGGGTACTGCTCACAAAAATATTTCCGGATCCAGTCTGATGCCTGGGGGTAATTCTAAGGTAAGGAATCTGCAGCTAGAAGTCTCTATCAGATATGATGCCTTAGCTACTTTTGACAGAGAAAGCCAGGCGTGCGGGAAGCACCGCTATTTATTATTATTAATGCAGCACTGTCTGTGCTTTCAGAATAGTTATCTTTCGCATGATGTACCCCCATATTTTTGCCATATCTGCTTTGCTTGCTTTAGAACTCTGCACTTTACCCATGCTAACCAGTGGTAAAGTGACTCTGCTCCCCCTGTAATCATGATTGAATTGTCTTATTCCTAATTGTCACATTTAACTTGCCTATATGTCCCCAGTATTTGGAGTAGAAAGTGCATCCAGGGACTGGAAGCTAAATGACGCATGTGGACTACAGCACCTATTGTGCCATCCACAACAGTGACAGGGCAAACATGACTTCAAGCCTACCCTGTATAGCTGGACTGCATTGCAACCTGTTAAAATAACCCTTTTTCACAGGTAAAAAGCTCCCCTTTAAATATTATATCAAGTAACCCCAACGTTATCTGTGTGGCCCACAAAGTAGGGTGCATGTAATTTAAATTTGGGACAGAAAATAGTAGAAAATTAAATTCTACCATGCCACTAAAGTGAAAACTCCTAAAAGCTATTTTCACTGTGGGAGGCCTAGCTGCCCTATTTAGAAAACTAGAGTACAGGTTAAAATATTAATACTATATATGGGGAATGGAACTAGCTAGAAAAATATTTAAACTAATACATTTAATGGTTGTTAAAAATCCAATTCAAAAGTGTCATAAGATTTTAAGACATATTAATAAAAAGTAACTTTTCGGAACGTTACCCTTGCCTGCCTGAGATGACAGAAGGCTAATTAGCAGCCTCAGCCAGCTCAGCTCTCAGTCTGTGCTCAGCTTTGAATAGGTGTGAACGAGGTGTGAAATGCCTCCCAAGAGCAATCAATATTCTGATCTGAATGGGCAGAGTTTATTCCTATGAACTACACAGAATATTCAGAATGTGGGATGTGGGCATCCTGCGATCCCACACTGTCATATCGTGTTTGACAGGCCTGATGAACAATATGTAATTTTGAAAGCACGCTTGAAAAGGAGAGCACTGGATGCCAAGACAAGTCTTGTGTATCCATTGTCTGGCTGCTGGAGGATCCTGCTTTTGTCCTACCAGACTTCTGTCTCTGGGTTTGTTGTGGGTACAGTACTTGCTTCAGACTGGTTTTTAGTGTTAAATGAGGGATGATAAAAGGATTACTTTAGTACACAGCCGACCCACAGCCCCAGCCCTCAGAACCCAAGTTTAGACAAAGAAGTTTGCCATCTTGAAAATCCCCTGACATGGTATTTTGGACATGTCTGCAGTAAGGCAAATGGGGACTGCTGCATAATTGGGTAGGGTTACTCCAGCTAACTTTTACTCCGCTGGTTACCTACTAGCTGGTGCCAGACATCAATGTGAAATGTGGCATGCTTGGGCTCCTTCTTCAAAACCCGGTTGGGGTGAGACTCGGTCCCCCAGCATGCTCTTTGGTCTTTTGCCAGATGCAAGACTGCATGAAATTGCAAGGAGATTTCCCTTATGCTCACCATTGGCATTGGAGTATTGGTGCATTGGTGTATCGGAGGCTGAGTGCCTACAGTGTGCTGTGTGTTGGGGAGGCCTAGGCCGCAGGCCCCCTCGGCAGTACGGAGGTGACCAGTATTAGGCTGGTGCGGCTTGTGCCTCCGGGGGGGGGGTCCGCTCCCTGCATGCACACGTATCACTCACTTTGTGTGCTCTCTTGTATGCCCCTGCTCCACCCCTTAGGAAGGGGATTAATGTCAACTTGTGGAGTTGCAGGGAGGAGAAAAGAGGGAAAACAAGCATCAGCCATTCGTGGCATCTGTGGACAAGTGGACATCTGTGGACACGTTTTTTAAGGTGTTTCAGAAGATGCCTGCTAGGTGTCTGCGCTCTGGTCGTTTAATTGCCCCTTCAGGCCAACTATTCCAATTACTAATCACACTAGCTCTCCTAAACTTTTAAAAACTAAAAAAAAACTATTCCGCGAAAGAAGCCCCAGTCCCACTTGCCCCATTTGTCTCTCTTGAAGTGCCATCCCTCCGTGTTGTCCCTGTTTTCAAAGAGGGGGAGAGGGGCAGGAAATAAGGAGTCGGGGATTTATTGAGGCATAAACAAAGAAGATGAGTTGAGTTTAGTTACGGTCCTGTCCCAGGTCACAGTCTCATGTCAGATTAATCGCTTCGCCAACAACCCAGTGAAGCTCATTCCCCAAAGTCAATTCAGCAGGTTTTGTCGCTCTGGGGAAATGGGGGAAGCAGTGAAAGAAATGGAGATAGAGGACACAAAGACTATTTCTGAGACGAATATCGCCGGTATCAAGTTGGATTCTGAGTCTGGGCCTAAGATTCCTGTGGCCTTATCTGGTGACCAAAATGTTGCTCCTGTGTCTGGAATGTTATCATCTAAAGAGGCCTCTAGAGTAATTCATGGTAAACTCTGTGGCGATGTGTGTAGCGGTGACCCCGATGTATTGAGGGCTATTCTCTGTTGGACATTGCCACTCTCGTAGAGAAAAATCGAATTAGGGAGGCCAACTTAAAATCACCAGCTGACCCGGACATGGTTTTTAGTCCGCCTTTGGACTGCCTACTTAGTCGTCCTTCATTACCGCCTATGTATAGCAGTACACCATCTTCGAGAGTCTCTCTTCTAGGTTCAATGTACTCGCTGAATTGTAATTTATCCACATCCGCAGGGGCTCAAGTCCTCGTGCAGTCATCAAATTTGGAAATCGAGGGGACTCTTTGGTTTACGTCCAGAGAAGGAAGGGGCACTGAAATGAGATCTCAGGCTTCCCAGATTAATACAGTGGCATTAAATGGAGTGGCAGAAGTTGGAGTTCAGGTGGGGGACTATGATGGACCTCGGGCCACTCCCCTTGGGCAATCCAACGGTATCTTTGAGGCCACTAAGGAGAGTGTCTAAATGCCCTGTTCTTCCTTCCCAAACCATGTATCTGGAGATCAATGCCAGGCAGCCCAAGGGGCAAATGTATCTGTATCTGAGAATCCTCTACCCATTTTTCCAATATTTAAAAAAGGTATTCCCCTTACCCCTGGGGTTGTAGTTTCACAAGATGACCTTCCTAGTGCTTTACTATCAAGGGCTAAACAAGATGGTGTTTCTTCTGTGAAGGGAGCCTCTTCCCCGGGTTGTAATGGGGCAAAAGGCCAGAAGGAAAAAAAGAAAAGGATTCGGCGCATCATGAAGTGTAAGTCTAAAAAACAGAGGTTTTCTAATGCGTTTGAAGAGGCCGCTCCCGTTATCCAGTCTCACAAAGTAGAAGAGTCAATGAAGGCCGTTCCTCTTATAGGCCGGGAGTCTGAGTACCCAGAAAGTAAATATATCCCATTATATCAGAAGTACCAATTCTAGGCTGCCATTGGCAGGAGAAGGGGCTAACGGATATAGGGGTAACTGTCCATAATAACTGTGGTGGTTTGAACATGGGAATAGTGAAGGATGATGCTGGGGATGGGATTGTAGAATTGGTGAGTAAAGATATAAAGGGTAATGGAGTTCCCCAAGAGGCTGGGTGGATCTCTGAAAGATTCCCCCCAGTCTCCTCTTGTGGGAATTCTTTCCCTGTACAGACTGGTCTTAAGCATGTGAGGACTCTCAATGGGGAGGCTCGTCCGTTTTTTCCACCAGCTCAAATGCTTAAATCGTATGCTGGGCTAAGGAAGAGTAATAATCCAGCTGAAAGACTTGGGTCTGGCCATTTTTCTAATACCTTGAATTTTGTCTCTCTGTTTGATAGGGAAATGGGCCCACTGAATAGAAGCTTCATCCTGCATCTCTAATCAGATTTCGAGGATTTGTGCCTGGTATCAAGTAGAGATATTGATCGGGTGTTCTTGGATTCAATAAGCACACTTCCGAGTTCTAGCATCACATTTAGTTCTAGGATTGTTGTAATGCTAATCCTGGCTAATGTGGACCATTTCCGGAAAAAAGGTTTTGAGGTTTTCCTGTTTGAAGAGACTATTGAAGCTAAATTAGATAGTCATAGGCTGGGCTTTCAGTGCCCCTTTAGAGATGTCCGCAATAGTAGGGGGGTTGTAAATCCGAAGGATATCATAATCTCTATTGGTAAGAGTCACAGGGAGGAGAGTGATAAATATTGTGGGACATGAGGACCAGATGGTCAGGGAATCTGGAAAGGGAGATGAGTTGGTTCCCTGGAGTTGGGTAGCAGGTGCACTGAATCCCTCCAAAGAAAATATAAAACTTTTAGCCCCTTGGGTAAAATTCTTTCCTGGAATATGAAGGGTTTAGGACAGTCTAATTCCAAGCTAAACTTTTTAATGCATTTTCACCCAATGATAATTTGCTTACAGGAAACTTGGATTTGTTCTGATTTTAAATATGATAATTATTTTGTATTTTCTTATGCAGCAAAACCTACAGTAAAAAGTCACACAGCAGAGGTATAGCTGTTTTACTTAGTAGCTGTATAAATTGGAATCCTATGGTGTTGGTCCATCCCTCAAATCTTTGTATTTGTATGATGTTAGCCCTGTGCAATGTAATAGGAGGATTGTATTCATCTTTTTTTCTGGTAAATGTTTATATTCCCCCAGGGAGGTCATCTGACTCTTTAGCTGCGACTATGTTTTCTTTTGTGCATAATATTAGCATCTCGAAAGAATGCACACTGATAATTATGGTGGGAGATTTTAATGCTAAAATCTCGAATTGTTCCTCTCTGACCTTTGGAAACCTGGAGTTGGATGAGGTGTGTAGTATCCCAGAGGCAATTTTCCCTGGTAATATTAAATCAGACAGGTAGGGTTTATGCTTTTTGGATTGCCTGAGAACCAATGACTTTGTTGCTTTAAATGGCAGATTTCCAGAGGTTCACCAACCTCCTTCACTTTCACTCCTCTCGAGGGCAATCATTAATTGATTATGTGGTGGTTTCCTACCAAATGTTTGGCACTTGCACACAGTTTGAGGTATTGAGGACGAATGTGAGTGATCACAGTATTTTCTCAGTGGCTATTGATTTAGAACTTAAGGCGCCCAAGACCTGCAATTCCAGAAATGATACGATTGTCTATAACAAAATAAATGGGAGTACCTTTTGGTTAAATAATAATATGATGAATTCGGCCGGATATGTTAAAAAAGCGAGTTTAGGCCCTATACGAGAGAACCCTATTTTGTTTCTATCTTGTGGTAGTAAGAAATGAGCCACTAGTGCTAAACCCATGATTTTTGCCACTTGAGAGGTAAAAAAGTAAACCATGCTTTAAATTCCCAAGTAAGGGAACAATTTAAGCACTTGTCGCTACTGAGGGAAAGGGAAATCAACCGGTTGAAGCGGGTGAGAATGAGACTGAAGGTGTCTGAACGTAGGAGGGAGGAAGATAAGGAAATGGATTAAGCTGAGAGAAGTTGCCTTTTCTGGTGACATGCGTAAATATTGGTCCTTAATAGCCAAATATTGTGATTCTCCAGTTAAGGCTGCGGCCATTATGATCTCTGACGCAGAGTAGACTATATCTCGCAGCTATATGAATCTAATTCTAGTTGCGGGCTTCTGTTGGAGTCCAATGATGAGTCTCCCTCATTGAATGTATATGGCCCTCCTTCCTGTGAGGAGATAGAGAGTTTTATTAAGGGCGCTAGGTATTCCGGAGCGATGGGCCCAGACGAACTCCCAATATCTCTTATTAAACAAGATGTTTCTGAATGGGCCTTTTTTCTGCACCCGGCGTTTCAATATTGTTATTCGTATGGGACCATACCGTCTTCGTGGAAAGAAAGTGTAGTGGTACCTTTATATAAAAAGGGTCCTAAAACTTCTCCCGCCAGCTTTAGGCAGATTGCATTATTGGATGCGATTAGGAAATTGTTCACCAGGAGTATTCTTCTTCACCTTCAGGACCGGGCTATTTGTAATAATCTTGTCCCTGAGGAGCAGGCTGGTTTTCCCAAGCATTGTGGTACCCTAGATAATACCACGGCCCTCCAATATCTGATCGAAAAGTATCCTGTGGGTAAGGGTATGGCTTTATATGCTGCTTTATAGATTTCTCTAAAGCGTTCAACAGGTTGGATTGTGGGACACTGTGGAGAAAATTGGTTGTATTAGGGATCCCTGTGCAAGTACTTAGGTTAATTGTCGCTTTGCACTCTTCTACTTGGACTCTGGTCCTGAATGGAGGGAATCAGGGTTTGTCTAGTAGAGACTCACAATAGGCTGAAGCAGGGGTGCTTACTTGCGCCCCTTCTCTTTTCCTTTGATATTTATGACTTACCTAGTATAGTTGGACAGTGTAAGGGGGACCCACCAAAACTAGAAACAATGAATCTTGGTTGCCTTCTCTATGCAGACAATGTTATTTTGCTAGATTTAACCCCGACAGGTCTACAGAGGCATTATTCTGAGTTAGGAAACTATGCTGATGAAAATTTCCTAAAAATAAATATCTCTAAGAGCAAAGTTATGGTTTTTAGGTCTCGGGTGTTGAATTAGGAAAGATTTGCATTGGTTTTTAGGGAAAAAGACAAGTTGAAAGTGATGAAGCTGTACCCATATTTAGGTAGAATTTTTTCTAGTTACTGCTCAAATAGTGATTATTTCCGTCAGCACAGAAGTAAGGCATAATCCCAGGCTATACAAGTGTTGCGGGCAAAGACATTTTGCCCATGCTCTGACGGTATCTAAGATTAAAATTCAGCCTTTAGTGAGTTATGCCTTTTTGAGAAGGTTGAAGGGCGCATTTGGTGCCAAATAAGTCATCTGAATTCTTTAGTCGCTCCATCGGCTCTATGGTTTGAATTCAGGCTCCTTTCTACAAATGTGTTTGCTATGGCAGCAGGCCTAAGGTGGGGGAACAGCATACTGAATAGTGACCCGGGCTCTATACGGGCTGCATTAAAATCTGAATTTTTTGCCGTCTTCTCAAACTATCTGAAAGCTCTGGATATGTTTGGAATTGGTCAAAGTGAAGTTGCACCCCGCCCAAAGCTTATTTTGAAAAATATGATTATAAAATCAATTTATGAAGTCAGTCGGAAAAGAGATATTGTACTGTGTACTTGGCACGTCTGGAATGATATAGTAGTGGAGAGCAGCATATGTAAAAAACCTCAACCATATGTCCTATGGAACCTTTCCCATGGTGTGCGTAGAACTATTTTGCTGTTAAGGCTGAATTAGCTTCCTCTACGAATTATTACTGGAGCATGGGAAGGATTACCTAGGGAAGAAAGGCTTTGTGACCTTTGCGAGAATTATGTCCAAGATCTAAATCATGTGTTATTTGTTTGACCTCTCCTACATTCATTACTGCGTCAATTGTTAAGACCATTGCTCTTAAAGCATAATATTACCTCTGCAGTGGAAGCCCAGAAATGTTTATTTGCACCATCTTCGGAAATGGTTTGTTCAAAGATGTTTAAATTTTTTACACAATTCTTAAATATTTTTTAGATATGACTAGATTAACTGTATTTGCTCCCCGTATTTGATTAATATTTTTCAGATATGACTATATTTGTCACCATATTTGATGAATATGGTTTTTTAGGGTAATAAGATTTTGCACAGTTTAACTAGATTTACAGTATTTGTATTGCTTTGTAAAGCTGATTGCACTGTATTATATAGATGTACTGTACTAGAGCTGCACTGTATAATACTTCTCACTATTTGCTGCTACATTTTTTATGCTTGGATAGTTTTCTGTATTTTTTTTAAGAAGTGTTTCTTATTGATTCAATCGCGCATTTGCACTTTATTAGTTAACGGGCTTTTCATATAAGTGGAGTTTGTACATTGAACGATAGTGTTGTGTATTTTATTCTGTACACTGTGAGAATTGTTTTTGTAGATCTTTGTGTATTTTTTATTGGGACCTCTTTGAGTTCCAAATCATAATAAACTTGACTTGACTTGGGTAGGGTTACTCCAGGTAACTTTTACTCCATCGGTTAGGGAGGAGCCAGAAGTTTGCCCACCTACTACCTGGTGCCAGACATAAATGTGGCACGCTTCAGCTCTGTCTTCAGAACATTTTTTGGACCTTAAGAAAATCAGAAGAGGACTGGGCCTGCTGTCTGTCACCTGAGAGGAGCTCTGAAGGACTTTATCTGCTCCCACTTGATCCCAGGACAAAGAAGTGGACTCATAGGGTCAGCTGGCTGTCCTCCTGTGTGCTACAAAGAGACAACAAGCTGCAACAAGCCTTTTCCTTGAAGTACCCAGAAAACCAGTGGCAACTGGACCTGGCCAGTATCTGCACGACACCCTTTGAGTCTCTCAGTGCCTTCCCTGAGTTCCTGTGGACTTTAGAAATGTAAGCCTGTGGTTGATCTGGATTAAAAGACTAAGGGGCTCATTATGATGACGGACGGAAAAGCCCTCCGACCGCCATGGTATCGGGAAGAATCCCCCCGCATGATCCGCAGCATTTCCGTCGGATAAATTACGATGCAATGTACGCAGAATCATACCGCGGCGGAAGGATGCCACAAAAGACCGTCCACCACGTTCGGAAAAGCTGCAAATCCGACCGCGTCGGACGGAGAAAGCTGTGCAAAGGCTTGAAAAGGCCGCTCCTGCCGCGGCATGACCGCACGGCCAATTACGATGAGAATGTGGAGCTGGCGGACCGAGCACTGTGTCCGACCACCGCGCACGCACATAGGCCAAATGAATGGCGGACGGAACCAACCCCACAACAATGCCCGAAGTGTGCGTGTACCCCCTGCAGCCCACAATCACAACACACACGCCACAATGATACACCCCAACTTACACCTGGGAAGGAAAGCCATGTGCAGCATGGAAGAGACATCTGGAGGCCATCACCCATGTGGACACAACCACATACCACAGTAGAAAACGAACCCCTACTTGGAACAGCAGCCTTTGCACACCACAAGCCGAGACAGAAAGACAGGACACCATTGGCCCACACTGCACAACATCACACCCACCTATCTCCACACAACACCACTTCCACCCACACACCTCACACACTACACATATCTCCAACATCACCTTGCACCCTGCACCCCTCATCCATTTGCACCATGCCCCCCAAGAAAATGCCCAACTTCACCGACTCAGAGTTGAAAGTGATGGTAGACGAGACAATCAGGGCAGAACCACATTTGTACGGGCACCTGGTCCAACACACCCCACCTGCGCGCAAGAATCAGATGCGGGCAAGGATACACAGCAAAGTCAATGCCGTAGGGACCACCCTACGCACTGTGTGTGATATCAGGAAGCGGTGGTGCGACCCCAAGGGCCGGCTCAAGCTACAGGCCCAGAGGAACCATGCGGCGGCACAGAAAACTGGTGGCGGCCCTCCCATCCCACCACCAACCTTCACTGAATGGGAGGAGAAGGTGCCTGCCATAATGCATCCAGAGAGTCTCACATGAATCGAGGGGGGACTGGAGGCTGGTAAGTACCAACAAACATGGACATGACGGAAGTTGTCACAGATCACATAGCGCAGACCAATGAAATCCTTAGCAGTGTGCCCACAGGAGCCAGCATCACACCACATCCTGTCATGTGGACGATGTGGACATTGTCGCATTAACACACTCAAGTACTGTTGCACAGGGATTTTCTGAGTACACGTGCGATTTATGCATGTTCAACCACATGAATACCAGTCCCTGACAACATGCACAAGCCAAATCTGGTTTCAAAACGCACTTCACTGTTCCTGCATGAGTACAACAGCTGCGTGCACACGCCAGGCATCGCGTATATAGGATCTGTGCACGACGTGTCCTTTTTGTGGCAATGTTCAGCTAACTTCCCCATGAGTGATTGTGGATAGTCATTTGTGGCCTCACATTCACACAGCGAAAGCATACTTCAATAAGTGTGCATGCACAATGGGCCTCTGTTTAGACAAGTAGTCGCTCCCACATCAGCCCGGAGACCTTCGAATTCCAGGTGTCTTGACCGTCCCGCGCGATTCAGTCACTGCTGAACACGGCACTCCCACTATTTTCGCGGTGAACTGACACCCAAATTATTGATAGCGTCTGATGCTGAAGGCCGTTGCACACTTTTTTTTTGCAGACTTTTGGGCTCTGGCCTTGTCCCTTCCTTCCATGCTTTTCCGGGAGTACCACCAGGTGTGATTGCTCCAAATTTCAACACTGCATTTAGCGGTCTCAGTTCATTACTTTTGCTGTACAGCTGAGCGCTGGTTCTGAGATTGCTCTCACGCCATGTCTGACCATCCTGTGGTCCAGGCCGAGCCCGGGCAGTTGCAACTGTACCGTGCCCGCATGCAGCTTCTCTTTGGATGTGTCCCATTGGCTGTGCTGGGCATCAGTTATGGGCTAACGTTCCGCAATGCCTATTTCACCTACGTGCAACCTGTCTTTTCCTGCAGGAGATGTCTGTTTGAGTGGGCCTCTCTGCCACCCTCGTCCAGCGCCCCTCATCTCTCCATGGCCACTCGCTCATGTGCATTTCATTTGTTGTATGGTGCTACTGATACCAGGGTAGGGTGTGACAGTACTTTACGTCACGCACACATTGTACAGAGACAATCAGTCATGCAAGTATGTAAGTACATCAGTCTACAGGGAATGTCACGGAAGCCAATGAGGTTCACAAGGTGTGGTAATCACATGTCATCCATACTGGTGGGCAGGATTCTTGAGGGCGTTTGGTCCGGAGAAGCACTGACTCGGGACGTGTGTGGGAACATTTGCAGGCAATGGCAGCTAGGCACACTGCATGCCACACCAGTACGTGTGTTGGGAGTGCTAGGGATTACAAGTATGTCTGATTTGCAGACAATGGACACGTCAGATTGTCTGCCTACGTCACTGGCCCTTCACAGGACGACCCCTGGCGAAGAGGCGCCAGTCAGATGTCAAGGGATATTCAAGCGATGTTCACGGGTTGGATGTTTCTTTACACAACATTGGTACAGTGCGAAATACCTTTGTCCTTTTTGACTCCTTCCCTCATTTCAGTCCATGCTGGCCACGAGGCATGGCGATGTATGTAATTTCACTCTCCTTTCCTGGACATGCCATGTGTGTGAAGACTTGACTCAAAGGTCACACTCTCTCATCCCTTCACAGTGTAGTGAGCAGCTGGTCACTGTTCTAGTTGCTCTGATGTACCAGCCACTCCCAGAGGGCTGGCTTACCCCCCACCCCACAGCCACCCAGCACAGGCGTCACTGGACCTGTGACCCTGCCAACAAACGGGGCCGGATCCACGTGCCCTGGGCCAGTTCTCCCATACAAGTACAGTATCTGTGTGGTTACCTTATATGCATGGGAGCCTCGTGCCCCACAACATTACACATGGGGTGCACCAATCACTTTGGGCGAATGAGCTGTGATGTGTGATGTAATTCGCAGGTCGCCAATGCAAATGCAGTATGTGTTCACATGCGCGGGAGCTGGCATTCGCAGCGATGACACGCATTGGCTCCAATTGAATGTTGCAGGATTGCGGTCGCAGCTTCCAGGCCGCCGCGGTGTGGCACACACTATGCAAATGAGCCATCAGCCAATGGGAGCCTTCGGCGGCGTACATATTTTGATATTGCGGTGTGCGCGCTCTGCAACTGCGGGGCTCGTCATTGACCCCAATTGCCTTCCGGGTCACCGAGGGTCACTCATGGGGATTGGGTGGGCCTCGCACTTTGCATTTGGCAGGTTGCCACATTCATCGTGGTGCCGCCACGCTTGCTGGGAGTTGTAGTTGTTCAGGGGTTGCATGCGTGGAGATGTTTGGTACGTGCCTCTGCTGTTGAGCGTGGCGGCGTCTTGTCTGCCGGAGGTGCAGCAGGTAGTGCAGCGGGAAGGCCTGTGGCGCTGGATCCATGGCACTCCGGTGGTTTAGATGGATTCTGTGTCGGCTCTTCCTCTCCGTTGTTGTATTTCCGCCATCCGCAACGTGGTGGTTTTTATGCTGCGGTGGGAAGGGCTGTTTGCAACATCGTGATCTGGTTGGCGGACGGAACGTGTTTCCGCACGCCGGTCCTGCTCTGTTTGCTCCATCCGCCACCCTTGCGTACGCAGAAAACGTGCGGAGCCTGACAGACCGTGGCGGACGGTAAAAGGCCTCTGTTGGACCATTGGGATTTGGTGGTCGCAATGAGCAGGGAGTCAGATTTACGTGTCCCGTTTGCTACAGAGGGGAGAGTTTTTTCCATCGCTATTTGAGCTCAATATGGGTGTTTAATGGATCCGGGAGAATACTTGAAACATTTTATCTTTTCTCCCACACAGACTGACTGAGAGCAGTGACTGAGCCGGATGTTGTGTCTGTGGACTAGTACACACACACAGGGTTAGAAGCATTTTTTATGAGGTTGCAGGTATGCCGAAGATTGGCAACCTCTCGGTAAATATATCATATGTGTTGTCGACATTCTCCACTAGTAGCACCAAAAATACTCAGTTTGGTTTTTAGTGTGCTACATGTGTTGCAGGAGTCTCTCTCTTGTTTTTAGTTCGATGCCTGTGCTGATATATGTGTTGATGAAATGTGTTGTACGTTCTCTGTTCTCTGTAGGTTTGACAAACAGAGGAAAGTGGTGCAGTGAGGACGCTGACCCTACCCTGATGAAGTTGCCGCAAATTTCTATGGGCAATGAAACATGTTGGTTTTAATGGAGCAGACACACAGCAAAGAAATAAAGTAGTTCAGCTAGTGGTTGTCTAGCTCGGTTTTAGACTTAGGTATACTGGTTGTTCTAATGCTAGACCCCGGTTTCCTATATAGGGTTCACGCATTGTGCACGAACATACACAGTTTTTGCACTTTCTCTTTTCTCCTCACTCTTTATTTTGTTGTAAAAGTTGGCAGTTGCTAATGATGAGAACCTGAGGATACAGGCGAGTATCAGTCTGTAAACTCCCATGGTGTTACTCCCGTGAGGCACTGCCTTCTTTGTTCCCACTTTTTCACTCCCCTTCCTGGTGATGTTTGTGGGGGGTTACACTATTAGATACAGTACAGCACATGTGGTTTAAAAGTAGTGATTTTAGACACTTGATGGCAGATGGGAGATATTGATCCACTGCTGCGGCACACAATATTTTGTGCCTGAGAAAGTATATGTGGACGTCTATAGGAGTCCAGACAACCAACAGAGCAGGTCTTTGATTGCATTGAGGTCGCAATGACCGCACCTGGGGCGGACGACATGGCGGTTTTCCGCCACTGCCACCAGCACGGATGGGCTTCCGTCCGTCATCGTAATGAGCTCCTAAGTCAGAAGGTAAAGTCTTTCACCAAGACGAACTTGATTGGTGTATGTGACCAGTGCTCAACTGTGGTCAGCCTGAAATGGCATCTAGGTTCAAATCTACTCCGACCATAGACTATCATTGTCACCTAGCACTTTTTGAAGCTATTTCTATTTACTTTAAATATGCATTTTTCTTGTTCACCTCATTTGATTTTTGTCACTCAGGTGTCATTTTGTTTAATAAATTTTACTCTGTTTTTCTAAATTGGTTCAGGATTGTTAATGATTAAGGCCCGATTTACCAATTTCTCGCGCAGTGCAGCAGCCACGAATGCTGTGATGCGCTGCATGAGATGGAGAGAGCAGAAGAGAGCCACATTTACTGAAATTTGGCACTCTCCTCCCCTTTCCCTAGCGCTGAAATTAGCTGATGTGTGCCACGGAGACACCTTTGCGCCATAGCGCAAGAGTGTCTCCGTGAGTCGAGCATAAGTTTTGTACTGGAAGGATACCCTTCCAGAACAAAATACTATACTTAGACTAGTTTTAAACATTACCCCACTTTGTATGTGTGCTGTACAGTGCAGCACACATGCGAAGTCGGAAAATAAAGGAGAAAAAAAGAATTTCTCCTTCATAGCGCCTGGTTGAAGGGTGCGCTATCTGACGTGAAACCCTGTCTAATTTATTTAGTAAATTGGGTTTAGCATCAGAAACCTTGAGTGGTTGCATGGGAAAACCCATGCACCACCCATGGTACACCCCCTTCGCGCTGTTTTGCCTTAATTTCACTTTATTTCCAAACATGTTTAGCGCTGGAAAGAAAACCGGACAAAAAGATTTTGTGCCGATTTGCTTCACTTTTGTGACACAAACACGGCGTAAAATCTTAGTAAATTTGCCCCTACATATTTAAGTTACTTTGGTCAAACTATATTTAAACAATATAAAAGAAGATCACAACCCCTTCCACACACATAGCAATGTTCAGTTCACAGAGAAATAGTTTCAGAATTGCAACATTTTCAATTCTAAATAATCACAACAATTTGATTGTTATTACTCCTTGATCTGATACTGCTAACACTGAAGCATACAAAAAAGTGATTAATGGAATGCTTGAATTAATCTCAGCCACTGGTAATTTCTTCGGACCCCATCCCAGTTTATCATTATTTTGGACATATGCCACCTCAATTTGGACCCAGCCATATCCAAATTAGTCTTAACCCTGTTCCAAGTGGAACAGTCCAGCCCAAACTGCCAGGCCAGGTTCTCCCTGAACTGGAATACCAGCAACCCAAGACCAGCTGCGTAAAGCTTCATTCCAGTGGTATAGTGTACACGGGACCCACATCTGGGCAGACCTATCTCACCTAGGGCGTCACAGCAAAGTGCAGTGAAATGTCTATCTTTGATCTTAATGACCTGCTCCTGTTTTTGGGATATAATATCTGATGTAGAACTATGAACGCTACATGCTGCTTTTATTCTCAATTATCAGTCTTGCACATTTCTTCTCTCTCCCTTGTAACTGCTGTCTGCCTATCATGAGGATCATTTAAGGGAGCACTCCTTTTCCACACTTTGTGAAGGGGCTTCATCCAGGGGTTGGGGAAGAGGGAAGTGAATGAATACGCCACATGTTAGGGAGAAAAAACAATGTCCTCGGTTTATGGCTAAATGTTACTGTAAGGTTTAAGGTCTGGATAATTACATCTGTCTCCTTTAAGTTGATGGCCTACCGTGACGGAAGGATTTGACTATGTGAATGGGTTGGAGGGATTGGAATTGAGACATTGTTTTATTGCTTACTGTCATGGCCACCCAGTTTACAGAGTCAGGTGTTTCACAGACCATCCCAGGGGGTTGGTCTTTTTGGGTACAGGTACGTTTGTGAATATATGAAAAGATGGTTCCTAAAGCTTTGAGGGTAAGGGGGCATCAAAGAGTTAAAATGCAATAGAACTGTAACGAACAAACATAATTTAAGACGGTTGGTAAAAGGAAACAAGGTTGTCAACTAATAGCATATAAATAGACTTTGAAAGTACATTGCAATCTATCTGGAACAATCTAGAAGGTTCTGTAACAAGCCAGAAGGTTCAGGAACAAACAAAAAGGTTCTGGAACAAGCCAGTAAATACACATTGACGGCACATGGCGATCCATCTGGAACAAGCCAGAATGTTCCGGAACAAGCCAGAAGGTTCTGAAAACATCCATGTGATGGTGGAAGCCCTCTTTGATTTCAGTAAGGTAAAAGTAATACTCCTGTGGACCACATCCTTTGCTAGGCAATCGGAGTTCCAGTGAAGACATCACCTGTGTTTCTCCTGCCGACCCAGCTTACCTGCACATCAAGGAAATCTTCCTCTGTGAACCTTGCGCTTCCTGGAGCGAGTTCTCGACGATCTGCAAGCGATAAAAGAGGCAAGAGTGAGCTAAATGCATTTAATGTTGACTTCCTTCATGCACACATGCAAGTCAGGAATTTGTGACAAAGGAATCATGATTGAGCATCAGTAAAACAACTTGGTGGACAAAAATGCAAGATACTTGATTATCCACAAGGTACTTAATTATTACTCTGAGAATCGCGCAATCTGCGCTAACCAGAGAGAGACATTAAGGAAACCACACAGACTAGTTTAATTCTAATGAAGAAACAACTAGAAGAGAAAGAACTAATGTTTTAAAGGATTCTCATGTGAAGTAACAGGCACTTGCACACTGAAAGACAGATGACAGACGAGCCTGAAGGGTGATACAAGGAAGCTGTCATACAGTCAGCGGTCAGATATTTTCGTATTTTGTCCCATTTTCCCATTCTCCTTGGTGTTCTTCCAGAATGAGCCCTGAGTACAACTCGCTTGGTTGAGCTGCAGGGTGTGCGGAAGTACAAGCATCGTGCATTGCTCCTGCCGGGCTGGTTGTCACAGGTTAGTCACTCTCTGTTCAGTAATTGTGGTATCTGACACTCATGGAGGCTTGGGCAGAGGTTATTCTCCTTCAGGAGATAAATCTTTCATAAGACCAAAGAATGCCTTTTAACCAAGTATGGCTTGAGGAGTTAATTGCCTCCTTACAAAGCTCAGCTATCCAGATGGTGGCTATATCAGTTATAAAAAGGGGGCGGGCAGTCATCTTAACTCGCAAGAAAGCCAATAGCCATACTGGAGGATTTGTCCAGTGTAAAAACTATTGTTGCTAGCTTTCATGGCTCCAAAACAGATATCCCTGCATCTTTATATAAGCTCAGCTCTATTCTGGTAGCAGCAGGGTGCATTATGTAATCTCCAAAGACTGAGCAGTACATTGTTATAAAAAGATTGAGGGTCAGACTAAATACTCATGGACCATGGTAGAGGATGAGGAGTGATGAAAAACAACATAAATATTTGTGAGCTTACGTGATTTTTATATAGGATTAATATTATTACTTATTCGGGCATAACTGCATAGGAACGCACTGAGGTGAGGGCGACCCATTTGATGCCATCTGTTCTGACAAATCTTGTGTGGCTCAGATGATTTACATGCAGGTAGTATAGAGGATGCTCCCTTTTTTTAGGATCAATATGAATATTGGTGAGCCAAGTTGATCATTATTGGGGTACGGATGGTTGCTTATTCAAATATAACTCCATAGGAATACATTGGGTTGAGAATGGCACAATGGGCCATAGTGGAAACATTGCTAGACTCAGGCTAAGTCTTCATGGAACTTGTAGGGGAATGTTATGTGTTTGAAAAACAACATAGATATTTGTGAGACAATGTGATTTT
>CAWUFW010024135.1:0-65091 GCA_963921515.1 Calotriton arnoldi
CATAGATATATATGTGATTTTACTTGTGATTTTCTCAGGAACTACTGAACGGATTTACACCATTTAAGCAAAAGGCACGACTCTGAACCAAGGGCTACCTTTTTGCCAAATTTGGTGTAATTCCGTTCAGCAGTTCGGGCTGTAGCTGCGACTAACGGTTCCTATGGAAAAATGAATGGGGAAAACATGTTTTGGTACCCCCCTTTTTTCTTGGCCCCCGCTTGACGAATCACCCCGAGACTTTCAGGATAGGAGCGGACCGGAGCACCCCAACAAGTTTGAAAATTTCGCGAAGATTCGTCAACCGGCGCCAAAGTTATTTCAAATAGAATGTTGCGGATTTCCTATGGAAAATAGGTCCTAACTATAACTATCTACTGGCGACTGCCAGTAGATAATATATATATATATATATATATATATATATATATATATATATATATATATATATATATATAAAAATGTAGGCCTGGGATAAACTCCGCTCACAGATTTTGTGAAATTCGGGCGCTCCGCGGTGGAGTGTAGAGTTCCTGAATTCCACCTTCCGGGCTCAAAGTGTTTTTTTTCTTTTTGATTCGCACACTCGAGATTTATTTCGGCACTCACTCGCAAGTGCCACAATACTCTAGGGCCACTAGCGAGCTCCTGCAAGACTTACTCGCACAGCTTCCGATCGCGATGACCCCAATGTTGTGCCAATTGCTGTCACAAATGTATCCATCTCAGGTAGCATTTGTGCTGGAGAAGCCGGTAAAGAGGCTTTTCGAGTGAATTTTCATCTCCAGTAGATCCTTCCTGTCCATCAGGCCCCTCCCAGTGCTTTGTCCATCTCCTGGTCATTTTTCATTTGGATTTTGAGCTGGAAGGATCATTCTCCTTGTCTGCTGCATTAATACCATTGGATTAAGGGACTTTGTATTTGAGATTTCACAAGTAAGATCAAAAACTCTTGTATAAGGGTATTGTTTGTTTGATGAAGGGCATGCACCAGTATTTATTTGTACTTTTCTTAATTATTGTGGTGGGTGGCCTGTATATTTTCAGTAGGGTCCTAGTTATATTTTTACAATTAATTTTTCTTCTTTCGTAAAGGAACAATGTTCAACAGTTCAGTACATTTCCTCTATGTTTGTTAAATTTGAAATATTCATATATTTTACTATGTGGCTAAGTGTGCCAAAGGGCCATTCATTAGGCCCATGCCAGTGCTAGTCGTTAGTACATTAAACAACTGTTTCTGTGGTATATGTTGTTTTAAAACATCCTTTAGGGCTGGAATGGCATTAGATCAAATTAAAATTTGTGGTGTTTTTTTTAGTTTTTCACTGTTTTTGTGTATAGGGTAATATTTGATGCCTTGGGAGGATGTTTGTTGTAAAAATGTATAGCTCAGTTAATTTTTGTTTTTTGCATTACTGAATTAATGGTAGTGTTTTCCTCAGTGTTACCATGCCTCCTTTGTCTGTCCAGTCTGTGTGTTTGCCATAGGCCACCATTGATTTGTCTTTGCTCTCCATGCAATGTGACTGGGGGCAATTTTGTGGAGTTTATGTCCATAGGCCTGAATGTGTTCTCTATGTTCCCCATGCCTCTGTGCTTACTGCTGTTATTTGGCATGCGGCTTGCAGTCCTTTTTGTGCATTCAGCCAGTGTGCTTTTGCCATGGGCTTGCATGCTTTCTTTGTTCCAAATGCCTCCTTGCTCAGTGTTGTTTTTTGACCATGTGGCAATGGCTGGCAGCCATTTGGTGCATCCAGCCAGTGTGCGTTTGCCATAGGCTTGCATGTGTTCTTTGTTCCCATGCCTCCTTGCTCAGTGTTGTTGTTTGACCACGTGCCACTGGCTGGCAGCCATTTTGCGCATCTAGCTAGTGTGCTTTTGCCATACGCTTGCATACGTTCTTTGTTTCCCATGCCTCCTTGCTCAGTGTTGTTGTTTGACCACGTGGGACTGGCTGGCAGCCATTTTGTGCATCTGTTCCCCATGCTTCCTTGCTCAGTGTTGTTGGTTGACCATGTGGCACTGGCTGGCAGCCATTTTGTGCATCCAGGCAGTGTGCCTTTGCCATAGACATGCAAGGATGGATGTGACATCAGTTTAATAATATGCTAGAGGATCATTGTAGTATGTATATTAAGAATATGATGTTGACGAACAGTGCTTGTATATCACATGCATTTTTTGCACTTTTTTATTTTGCACCTCTTTGCCTCATAATAGGTTTCTTCTCATCCTCCCATAAAAACATTGGCAATTATTGTAATTAAAGTTTTTACTTTATAATTTTAATGTGTTGTATTTTAAAAAGTTTATTTTTTCTTACCTTTTTTTTTAAATGACATTTTAAATAAAATTCTAAACATTTTGATTTGTCATTTTTTTTTCATTTTGCCTCGGCCGATCCATTTATCCATCCATGTATCCACCCATCCATTCATCCATCGATCGATCGATCGATCCATGCATCCATCCATCCACCCACCAGAAGCACACAGTCGGGTAACAGCATTCAGGTTTTTTTTTTTTACACATAACTTCATTTCCTTTCGGACACTCTGGCTGCAATGCACTACAGACACATCAGCATCATACTTTTTTTTAATGATTTTTCTATTTCCCCCTGGACCACATTCTCTGCCATATGCGCACAAACTTACTTGCATTTTTAAAAAGATAATAATTCCATTTACCCATGCAGTCCCCAGAGTACCACAGGTATCTCCATATGGACATAAAGAAAAGAGCTCTAGCTGTCTATTGTGTGTGTTATCCTGATTGGGAATCACATTTTATGGTATGGTGTTGTGGTTTGACTTTAAAGTGGTTATTATTTATTACCTAAGTAACCAGCCACACTAATGTTGCCTTTGTTTGTACTAACTTCAAACGTTAACAATGTCACGTTTCACTACATGTTTTTCTTGCTTGTTTGCTTTTCGGTGCACAAGAGAAGAGACATCACCTGCAGTACTGACAAACAGAATGCCTGTACAGTGACCTCACACGTCAGTCCTCCAATCTCTTCCACTTGTGCAACTCAGTGCCACTTCCAACTGAGAGCTTTAATATGGCACCAAATAAAGTTGTTCAACAAAAGTGGTCAGTGAGAAGAAGCAGCTTTCCACCAGTGGCATGCCACTCGAAACCCTTTTCAGACAATGTCAAGTGCCTGCCACACATGCCTCTGAGAGCAAGCTAGGAGCAGCACTACTTCATCAACAGCTCCCCTCCAACCTAAGCCCAGGACCATGTCTGGCAGTGACGTTGAACTGGATTTGTCTCTTTCGCAAAGTAGTACCTTTTCATTTCAGGAAACAGAGCAAAGTGGACAGTAGCTGCAGCCAGTAATAGTAGACCTTCCTGAAGTTGGAATAGTAGAGGAGGTCGAGCTTCCTGCCGATCTGGGACCTCCTCTTGTAGAATCATTGGCTCCCAGATCTCCAGCAAGGAAAAGAAAGGCTACTACTCCACCATCTTCTCCAATCACCACTTCTGATGATGGTGAAACAGACTTGGAGTAGAGTTCAGCAGAGTCCGGGAGACGCCAGGAGAGGCAGTGGAAACAAAAATGTTCCTGAAAGCCTTAGAATTATGGAAAGGGATAGTGAGGAGGATGATGACGACGAGCTAGTCATTGTCGAAGGTAACACAGAGGAGTCCGACATTGCTATTCATCATGCTCCGAGGGATGCAGCAGAGATAGCACTGACAGCTCCCATATTTGCAAAGCCCCAGCTAAAACCTGCACCATCCCCTACCTGCAAAGAGGCAATCAAGAACACGCCCAATTACCTCCAGTTCTTCTTCAGGCATTGGTAGTGGCACAGTAAAAAAAGTACTTCTCCCCAGTTAGGGACTATTTTACGGTAGAAAAGAGGGGGAGCACATTGCAGTATGCACCATTTGCCACACAAATGTTCATCGAGGTAAGCCTGGTTCACCTCATGGTACTGGAGGCCAATCAAACCATATGAAAAAACACAACACAATCAAGTGGAAGGGGCACCTTAAAAGAATTACTGAATTTGGTCATAGTGGTGAGGACAGCTGGGGAACTTCAGCTGCAAGTAAAATCACTGTGGGAGGTGATGATGAGAAAGAAGAGAGTGACATCCTCATGCAAATCAGCCCTGTCCCCAGCAGTACGCAATCAGAATCACCCATCTCAGACACTTCACAATGGTACAAGAAGACTCAGAGTGAGATGGAGACATCAAGGTATACAGTGAATGCCCCACCACGATGCACATTGAATCTCCCAACACCTACTTCTCGAAAGTCACACGTATCAGTGGCCACAGAAAAGAAGAAAATCCAGGCTATGATTGCAGGTATGTTTAGGTAGGAGAGGCCCTACAATCTCAACCACCCAGCGGCAAGTTTGTACAATGGGAAGCTGGAAAAAATGTTAGCGCTGGACCTCCTCCCCTTTTTTTTTGTAGTGGGATTCTTAGAATTTGTGGCAGCCATCTGCCCAAAATGGATGGTTCCAAGTCAGACCTATTTTCCCAGAGTTGCTGCTCCAGCACTGCATCACGGTGCACTGCAATTGGTTGGACAAGCTTTGCAGCAAAGTGTTGTTCACACTATCCACCTGTTGAAAGACATGTGCACCACTTGCCAGGCGACTGATTATATGTGCATCACTGCACACTGGATCTCTTTTGCACGGCTAATATAAAAGATATCTACAAGTTTTGGCGCTGAAGAATGTTTTAAGAGTGTTCGGTGGCATGCATCAGTGACCATGTTCGCCATGGAGAATTACATACAGCTGTAAACATCTTTGAGGAATTTGACAGCAAGGTGTCTGAATGGCTGTGACCCAGAAGTCTCAGAATTGAATTTGTTGCCACGGATAATGGCAGTAACATAGTCAAAGCCATTGTGGACGTGGCTATTTCAGGGTCCTGTGCTCATTGTATCAACTTGGTGGTGCAAGACTTTCTCAAAAAAGAAGACATAGTCAGCAACATACTGACCACCAGCAGAACAATCTGCACTCATTTCAGCCATTATTTTAAAGATGGAAGCAGTTGCGGCTTATTCAGCATGCTAATAAAGTACCAGTTAAAGCCCCAATACAGGAGGTGCCAACACGTTGAAACTCGACCTAATACATTTTGCAACATCTGCTTGAGCAGTACAAACAGATCAATTACTATGTCATTCAAAGAAGATGGGATGCAGTTGGGAAAGCTATAACTATGGATGTGGAGAAATGGGACCTAGTCAAATGCCTGACAAAGATGCTACTCCCTTTTAAGATTTTCACACGGGAAGTTAGCAAGGACACAGTACGATGGGCCAAAATATCCCCCTGTTGTATCTGCCAGAGGAGACAGCGTGAGGTCGGGTAGGTGCACAGGCCTCCAAAAACCTACGAGGAACTATCTCGAGGGAGCCCTCAGCCGATTCTCATGGGGATTTCTTTCCCGCTTAACTTGGAATACTACTTCCTTACCTTCTATGTGGCACTAGATTAATTATTACAGGCCACATATCTTTCCTATCTATCACCACACTCTTTCTGGTCCAGAAGAAGCGCATGGGATCTCCTCCTGAGACCGTTAAATTGTGCGAAACATGTCGACCTAAAAAAACATACCCACTAAGGGTGTGTTGTAAACCTAGCTACAGATGGCCATTATCTCCCTCACAGCAGCACCACCTTTTTGGTTTTTACTAATGACAGAGGGACTCTATCCTTCTGAATACATTTTCTAGGCACCCCTCCAGTCATTTTTTAACTCCACGTTAGGACACCACTGCCACTCACCCCCACGCACCCGTACAGCTTTATCCTGAAAAGATCTCCGAAAAAGTGTCCCTTCGGGAGACCCGTAGGGCATTGCAGCGCCAGCCCGACGGGGAGCAATAGCCCAATGATGAAGCATGACATCCTTCGGGGTGTGTGAGGGCACCAAGAACAGAACACACTTTCCCCAGTAATAACAGTATTAGAATGACCATTGTTTCTTTCTCTGCCTATCTCTTATAGGAACAGTGACTCTCATGGGATATAGTGTATTTTTCAGGAGCACGAGTCACTGGACCTTTATGTAGCTCCTTGTCCCTCCTCTCTCTGATTTTGTGGTATCTGCTAGAGGACCAGCTAAAGAAGGTGTCTGAAAAGATTGGTCCCGCAGGTGTGAACTAAAACACAAAAGTGAATGCCTTGGTTCAGAGCT
This sequence comes from Calotriton arnoldi, assembly GCA_963921515.1. Taxonomy (NCBI): domain Eukaryota; kingdom Metazoa; phylum Chordata; class Amphibia; order Caudata; family Salamandridae; genus Calotriton; species Calotriton arnoldi. The sequence goes on from CAWUFW010024135.1 coordinate 6,195, forward strand.
TACTCTTTTGATTGGATTCCAATATAAGGCTGCAAAAGAACATTATCTCATCCAAAGAGTACATCTGTGCCATGCTACTTGATCCACTGTAAATAAAATTCTGCCAACTTTCAATCCTTTTTCTGAAGGGGATATTTCAAAATACAAGAGGCGGATTGTAGAGCAAGCCGGAGACCTGAAGGAAGAAGGGCTAGAACTTAGAGTCCCACCCTGCAGTTCTGGGATGCCGCCTTCAACTTCCAGAGAGGGCAGTCTTGTCTCACAGCAGCCATTATCACCATTAACCAGACAACCAACAGCAACAGAAGCACTGGACCCAGCCTCTGCATTGTATTGGTTACCATTGGCAAGGCTTAAGACTAATACAGAGGTGATGGCAAAAGAGGTCGAACAGCTGGCAGCACAAATGACCATCCACAGGATGTTCCAGGAGTATCTGGATGATCCAAAAGAGGTCTATGGGGCTCAAAACCTATTAATGTATTGTTATAGGAAGATGTGCCAATGGCCAGAGTTCAGGAGGCTGGAAATAAAGTATCTGGCTTGTTCTATTGCCAGTGTGTCTGCTAAGTGTGTGTTCCATGCAGCTGGTGCAGTTGTTACAGGAAGAATGACTAGTCTTTCACCGCAAAACATGGAGAGATTGACTATGATCAAAATGAACCAAAATTCGACAAATGCATCGTTCCTGAAACAGCACAGGTTGAGGAGGAGGATGATTGTCCAGATATTAAATCAAGTGTCTTAGGTGTCCTACTTCTGGGTGAACCTCCTGAGTTTGAGGACTAACTTTACTTCCCGGACTTAGTATCCCAGTGGCACCATAGAACTTTTTAATTATTAATCATTGAACTTCTTTCTTTGCAAACAATTTAGATAGTGGAATATTGTGGTTTGGACAGATTTATATGCTGTCCGACATTTTTAGTCACATATATTGCTGGATTGCAGTTGGACCAATGTGCAGTGAAGAAGCCTCCACAATTCCTTCATGACACTGGAGACAATGTCTGTCTCCCTCGCATGCATGTCCTTTTTTACATCACTTAGCAGGGCTGCCCAGAAGTTTATTGATTTACAAGGGTGCCAATACCAAATTCCAATGTGTTGCCTGCAATTGTGTACCTACTACCTAACCTAGTCATGCTTGGATTGGAAGAGGTAACTACAATTGCAACAGTGAGTGAGTGATGATTGATGATTCATGTGGTGGCAGACAGTGAGGGAGGGTGTTCAGCTGTAATTTGGGAACTTGCTTGAGATGATTTACAATGTTCGAGGTCTGAATGATGGGTGATCATTTTTTCTTGGAAGTGATTGGCCCTTTCACACTTAGAAAAATGTACTTACAGGGTCCACTCCTTTTTCTGGTTCTTAAGGACCAGAAGAGTCACTTTAATTAACTAACAAAATCCTTGTTCTTCAACAGCAGTGCACTACACATCTTTCTTGCTCAGGTCGTGACTGGGCTGGAGATACTCTGAGTCAGGATGAGGATGGAAGTACTCAGGGTGGCACTACCTCATCAACAGCTTGAAGCAAGAAGTTATCAACTTCAAAGGGAAACCATGACTCTGAGGCCTAATACTCAGCCATGTGGAATGGAGAGAGGTGCATTGATTTGTGAAAGGCTGCTGAGTGTGTGTGTGTTGCACTGGTGGCAAAAGTGAAACTCTGAGTTTTTAGTGTTTTACTCTGCCCCAGAGTCTTGTTGGTACACTCCTTGTGAAGCTTACCATCCTTCTGTCCTTCTCCTTGACTCTAAAATAAAGTTTCTGTTTTACAATCCAAAGGCCTTCTCATCTCCTGCACAAACGAAATGCGAAAGCTGAGCTCAACACCCCTGCTTATTTGCCTACTGGACCAGTCCAGATAGGGTGAATCCGCAGCTTTCCACCAGGTCCGCCAAAGGGCAGATATAGATGTTAAAGAGCATGGGGCTAAGGGTGGATCTCAGTGGGACTCCTGAGGTGAGTGTGAGCCAGACACTACGTTTGACGAGAAGACCTGAACAGTATGGTTCATCAGGAAGAAGGATAGCTATGTAAGCGCCGTACCTTGGAGGTCTAGTTGGGTCAGTCTTTCAACAAGAATTTCATGGGACACAGTATCGAAGGCTGTGCTGAGATCTAATAAAATCAGTGCGGCTGTGCCACCCATATCCAGGAGCCACCTTAGATGTTCTGTGACTCCCAGAAGGGCGGACTGTGTGTGTGCCCAGCTTGAAGTCTGACTGGGAGGGATGGAGAGCATCCTGGGTCTCCACAAAAGAGATAAGCTGGGCATTTACATGTTTTTCCAAGATCTTGGAGAGGATAGGTAACAAGAAATGGGCTTAAAATTGGACCAGTTGTCCAAGTGGGGATTCTATAGCAAGGGGAGAACCAAAGCATGCTTCCATGCTGTAGGCAGATGCCCCCTCAAAAGTTCAAAAGTTCTACCATCAGCTGCATGAGGTGCCTGCTCAATGCGCTCAATTTGGCCATGGGGGAGGGTCTAGTGGCAAGCCCAATTTTATTGACTGCAGTAGGTCCAGAAGATGAAGATAATTCAAAGGAGCCAGCAATCTAGTGGGCAGGCAGCCTGTCACTAAAGGATATTCTTCCCTTATGAAAGATAAAGTAGAGTTGTATCTTGGACTATTACTACCTAGCTGGGTATTCTCATATGTCAAAGTCAATTATTGTGATGCCATTAGGGTTAAGGGCATGTGACACCTTTTCCTGGAAAGAATGAGGGCCAAAGGTCATAATATGTCACTTCCTGGTCAAGTGTGTGTGCTTTCAGCTAAGCTACTCCTGGCATTTTGGTGAATCGATGCCAATGAAGGCAAAATGTAATTTGAAAATGTCCCCTGAGCTCTCATAAACAGTAGTTAGACCTTAAAGAAATACATTTGTTAGGTGACTCAAAATAATTAGATATTAGAGTTTGTGTTCTTTGCCTATGCCCACAGTGATATTGATATGGGCCCATAATTGAACATAGCAAAATACCTACTGAATTTTCAACAATTCACTTGCCTGTGCTAACATTAAGCATTTGACAACAATTCCTAGGATCCCCAATAGTATCTCCACATTTGCTATTATATTTTGCAGGTGTAATTTGATACTGACACAGCAGGTGCATGTATAAATCATCCCAAAATGCCAGAAAATCCATGTTGTTTACATAAAGCAAAATTAGACAAACCTGGTGCATTTATTTAGAAAACACTTATCAAAATATTTAAAACAAATTTGCACAATGATGTGCAAGCACCCTGACAGTAGAGAGGATGAAGCATCACGGAACATGCAGATAAAAACAATCAAACAACAATTACAAAATTATTAATATGTATGTGACATAGTAGTGAGAAGATTCCTTTGATTGGAGATACTAAAAACACAACTGTACTGACCACTTTTGATATTAGGTCAAATTTCTCGTGAGAACAATGTTATAAACCATCTTAAAGGTTATTTCTATTCAAACGTGGCTTGGTATTCACATTAGATGCACAAAGGACATCTCATTTAACTATGCAGTCATCACATTTGAATTATATGTTGGTCAACATTTGTGAGAAAGTGGTTTATTTGTTGGGGTGGACTGGTGTTCACCACAAGTAATAAAGTCACTATCTGGTTAGGTCAAATTAAAGGTTTCACTAATTTAAACCTTTGCTGAACCCCTGGTAGCTATGGCACAGAGCAGACAGGCTTAAATAAATGAAAATGTGTAAAGCACGTAGATGTGCCCAAAAAATTGAAAAGTTGCATACACAATACAATAAAAATCTCACTCCAATTTATAAAAATAGACAAAGGTTTAATAGGCAAAATGACACAAAATGATAAAAATCAAACGAGGGAAACCTTCTAAATATTTAAGTTAAAATAGGGCCAAAAAGCGCAAAGTGCTAATGATGGTAAAATATCGCAGTAGACGGTGACCTAGACGACATATGAGGCAACTGTGATTGAGCATGGGTCAGATTTACCAAGTAAATTGGAGAAGTTTGGACCTAGAAGTAGGGAAGTTTGAAAACACTTCTAGGTCACAATCTGAAAAAGGACGCTATCATTTTTCTGAGAAAAATCTCTTCTCAAAGTGGAACTAACCTGAAATTCAGTCTGAAGCATTGGAACTGCCAGTTGGATACTTTTCGTGGTCAGTCCACCTTGTAGCTCTGAGGAAAACAAAGTTGTTGTCAGCTGCAATTATTCACAGGAATGTCCTCTTCACCTTTGGTATATTCCTGGAGCAACCCAGGGTATCAGCCTCATGATCCTTAGATATCTTTATGTCCTTGAATTTCAAGTGGAAGGGTGTCCAACCTCCTTAGGTCCTTCTCACAGGTAACAGATACCAAGTGCAGCAGGTTCAGTCTGCTTGGCATCCTTTCACAGGTCTACCAGTGTTTTGAGGAAGTCTAGGTCGAGGTCCAGCTTTGTAGGATTCACCAGCCTGTGGGTGGGGGACATCATAAGACAGTCCTGGATCCTCTATGGCCAATGGAGTGTAGGTTCTTAGGCCACCTTTGCTGTACTTCCTGTTTATTTTACTACAAACAGGCCCAAAATGAAATATGTTAGGACAAATACAAGTTGGTAAATCTCTTCAGCCACACTAAACTAGGGCCATGAGGCTTGGAGTGTACGTGGGGAGTAAACTATTGTAATTCTAGTGTCATCTCACATTAACACTAAAATTCAGTTTGAAGCAGGTAATGTTCCCACAACAAAGCCAGATACAGAGGTCTGGTAGGATACAAGCAGGGTCCTTCAGCAACCAGACAGGGCATACACAAGAATTGTCCTGACATATTGTTCTCTCACTTTCAAGTGCACCAAAGTATCACACGTGACTCAGCAGACCTTTCAGGCAAAATTTGACACTGTGGTGTTAACAGAATAACCACATCCTCCACCCTGCATATTCTTTTGAGCTCAGAGGTGTCATCTCTACCCATTCAAGTCAGTCTATTGTGTGCTCCTTGGAGGAATTGTACACCTCTTTCACACCTCCTCCTGGTCTGAGCAGAGGCTGGCAGTTGGCAGACACCAATAATAATTAGCTTTCTGGCAGCTCAGACAGGTAAAGACTAACTTTCTAAAAGCTATTTTTCCTTACTATTGATTAAAAATCTGACGTCACAATTTAATTGGGATTTAATAACTATTAGAAATAACGGTTTAATTATTTTCCTAGCTGGTCTTATTCCTGAGATACAGTATGTCCAGTATTAGCATTTTTATCTCTACCCTGGTTTTCTACAGCTGGACATGCCACAGTGAACGTAGATGTTAGGACCTTGTCAATGTAGGGACATGGTAACATTAATTTTCTACACAACCACCTTTTAAATACTGTGCACGCTACCTTGCAGGCTACATGACGTACATAGGGGTGACTAACTAAAATTTGAATGGGAAGTTTTTACATGTAAAAAAGGGTTATTTTAACAGGTCGCACTGCAGTTTTCCCTGTCATCATATGGTCTGAGGTCCGTAGGTGACATTTAACTTTCCATGCCATGGGCGCAGTGTTTACACCATATACTATGGCTTTATACGAGAATTAAAATTGTCATTAATGGATTAGCCAACATGTTTTAGGAGACAGAGCACTTAAACTGGGCACCGGGGACAGGACAGCAGTGCCACAGTGTGCAGAGTCTAAAAAACTAGCAACAATAGGGGCGACCCCACAAAAAGGGGCATTTCCTCACAACATTAAAAAATAACAATAAGTACCAATAAAAAATGCAAGCAAACCTTAATATAATTATTCTGATAATGAAAGCTGCCAGTCTGACTGGAACAGCCATATGAAGTTTGCTGATTTAAGTATTAATCGTGCTTATATTTTCTAAAGTAATGCATTATTGTTTGCATAATTAAATTCAATAAGAAGTGTACTGTACTACTTTTAAGTAATCTTGCTTCATGAGCACAGACTAATGAAATACAGACACTTTTCTTGTAACACGCATACTTACTCCGTGGGCATTTTATATTGTACAATAACATCACTCCAATGGTTGAGAGTCAGCAGTTTTTAATCTCCTTACCAAGGACATCCGCAGAACTAATTAAAATACAGCCTTCTGAAATGACATTTACAAACCGCTGGCTGTGATAAAAATATTGTTATTGAGCGGACTAATAAGTAGATTACTGACAACGTAATTGGCAGACTTTAGCACTTTGTGTTTAGTTATTGGTTTCTTTGTATAGGCATGTCAAACGTTGCTCTTAAACTCTATTAGAAGCCTAACAATCTAGCATTTAAAACGAACATTATAGCTTGTAAACTCTTACTGTGGTGTGGTTGTTTGTGTTGATTTTTATTGCAGCCAAAAACATAGATTGCACTACAGATTTAGGCAAATAAGGTATTGTATTTTTTGCCACACATGATCATATGTTTTGCTGTTTACTGCCTATGCAGAAAAGACGGAACATTGGTTTTCGCTGCAGAATACTTATACATGTGCAAACATAAGAGCAAAATAGCACCATCTTATTGTATGGAATATCAAGCAAAAAGAACCTCAGTATAAATGAGCATCACCTGGGACATTTATGTATTCCGCCCAATACTCCACAATCACCACCGAGTGCTAATATTTTTTTTAAATAACGTCATAGAACATTGTTAAGTTGCGCGTAATTGTGGACTGAGGCAGCAAAATAGAGAAATTCCCTTGACATGCAAGGAAAAAAGTCCCCATGCATTTGGGATATTTTTTTTTTGCTTTTTCACAAAATAAGGGTTTGTTTCTGGAAAGCAAAACAAAATGCTGAACATGCTATATCAACATGGCTATCCGCTTGGCATTCAGCTATATCATAAGTGCATCCACTGCATCGACGGCTGCCCCTTTGTCACAGAGATGCCAATCAGGAGGTGGCTATTTCTCAATAGGGGGGGAGGGGGCAAGAGTTCTTACCCTGAATCAGCTCGATGTCCAGCCTGCCACCTAGGCCTACATGATGCCCCATGATTGAAAACTGAGATAAAATTAAATTTTTAAGATATGTTCCACCCATTTAGTCCACCCAGATCTTTAGCTTTTGAACAGCTGGTTATTGGACCTTTGCCATGGGTCAGTTTCATACCCTGATTACTACAGTAATGTTCTGGTAATTGGACTGAGTATCTTTACTTCTATTGTCTGCCTTTTAAGATAAGGCCACTGTGGTGCAGCTAGGATAAGAGGCACTGGGCTGTTTACACGTGGACATTTGTGCACACATGTATGAGCATTGCCCGGTTGAGACTACTGTTGTGCACATCTCGGTAATTGCACACAGTTAACATGGGGAACCCTGCCAGGTTAGGTGCTGACCAGAAGTACAGCTTATTATACTAGTTGGCATTAATATAGAGGTCAGTAGGCTTTACTGGAAAGTCTTAGTATCACTGTATTATACACATAGGTGAAATCTGTCCACTTAGGCCTACACAGTCCAGCAAGGTGTATACTCAGAGAAACGTACACCGAGTATGAATGTGCAGGTTCCAATAACATACGTATACATCATATGTGTTGTACAGAATTGTCATATAACTCTGGCTCAGCTCAAAATCAGATTCCATGCTTTTTGTACCCCTGCTGGGCCAAGTTAATTACCCTGCACCCCAACTGAGGAAACAAAGACCTCCCACACAAAGCGAGAAATTAGCAGTGATTGACTCAGGTCTGAGAAGGAAGGGGTTGGGAGGAAAATATGCATCTGCTAATTAGCTGTCACACTGCATATGTGTTGGAACAGCCCAGGCCCACTAAACAAAGGAGGAAGTCCCGACATTTGGAGCCACAACAGGAGGAGAAGTTTTAGCGGGAAGGTATCTGTCAGTAATGTCAGTTAGGGTTGGAGCTGAGGCCCTCATAGGAGCTCTTCACATAGAAAACTTGGTGACACCATATTGAATTGTTCAAAAATTCTGTACAGGATGGTTGGAACGGACTGTGGGGATGATATAGCATCCTAGGATTGGCCAGGGATGCCTGGCATCTGTAACCTTTTACCTACACTTAAAAAACCCTGCCAAAGGGAGAGACAGTGAATAGGACCCAGGACATGAATGGCAACAACACCAGAATCATAGTCAGTTGGAAGGCCACAGCACCTGATTGCTCTAATGGACTAAGGACTCGATCTGTCGCTGTCTCCCAGGACTAGATGGTTCTTTCCAGGGTATCACTAGCCTCCTAATATCCCATGAGGACCAGTTGGGGGAAAAAATGTGCACCCCCAGATGTCCTGTAAGATTTCCAGGAGGCCATGGGGTTTATGAAGGGCAAAGAAAATAAGAAGGCTGATGCAGGGAGCCAGTGAACACTGCTCCCAACTAAGTGCACCCTTTTTGAGGCCAGGAGTCCTATTGAGTAAAATGAGGCCAAGATTAGGAAAATCAGCCAAAAGTGGGGCAAGTTATATGCATTTAAAGATTGCCCATTATAACATGCCCAGACTATTATTATTATTATTTTTTGTCCTCATTCACCTCTGACCGCAATAACCACTCCAGACGCCAGTACCCAGAATGCCCTGGAAGCAGGTATGGGAATCCTCCCCCCTGCGGGTACACCTATGTACAGTAGGGCATTGTCCCAAATGGGTAGGGTCACGCTCGAATTTGGTCCGGTAAAAGCCGGCAACAGCTAAGATGGCTCAAGGAAAACGGGGGGGGGGGGGGTGTTTTTTGTAGTCTAGAGAGATCCATAGAGGTATAATAATAGGGCAAATTTATCAAGATTGAGAAAACCCTTGATCAGTTTACTCCTGCCTCTATATCCAGCCATCTCAATAAAAAGTTCCAGAGGGCCTTCTTCCTCTTGGAGGGATTCCCTCTCATATCTAGCTTAGATGTTGTAATTACGGATTCTAGCCAGTCAGAGTACTGGGGGGGAGAGCGTTCCACCCATCTGTGGCATATTTCTCTTCCTGCAAAAAGTACAACATAAAAGAGAAATGATCTTGCAGGGCCTGTGATACCGTCTGAAATTCCGAAGATAATCATGGAGAGGCTTACCTTGACTTGGAACTCCAGAATGTTGGAGATGGTGTTACCGACCTTCACCCAGAAGTCAAGAATAGCCGGACACTCCTGGAACACATGTACGTCTGATGCCCTCTCCAGGCCACACTTCATGCATTTTACTGGGGGGCCTTTTGTCATCTTTGACAGCCTTTGCGGGGTTAGGTAGACCCTGTGAATTGAAAAGAGATGATTCCTCCTTAACCAGGCCGGCTTAACAGTAAGGAACAAAGTGCTCAGTGACACTTGCCAGAGTTGTTCCCAGGGCCCTACTGGCAGGCAAGCGCCCCACAAATCTTCTGCCAGTCTGAAATCCCCGTCTATTGCTTCTTCAATTTCCCAGTACCAGATGGAAACCTCTTTCTTCCCCGGGGGTTTTGCCACCAAGTGTTCCTCTAAGAGGTTACCTATATCAATTGGGGACTTGAGGCTTTGGGCCCAACCAATTGGATATACTTAAATTTGGAAACATCCCCCTCCAGAGTGGCACGTAACGTTAACCAAGGTTGGATCGTGCCCTCGTGAGCAAGGTCTCCCCATACGCTGAGTCCGGCATTTCTTAATGGCTGTGCTAGTTAGTCTTTTATACAGTCCGGTGTTCTGAAGGAGTCCCAAAGAGGGACAAGATTAGAAAAGACTGATGCTCGTCAACCGTCTGATGTTTTCCCATATTCTGGCCATAGCCTTCTAGGACCTTTAACCTTATCTTTTTGAAGAACTTAGGGTCTCCATACTTGAACATGAAACCATCCTCGCCTAAGTTGGCTCCCTTCAACATTGCTGAGAACATGAGCCCCACCCCAGAAGAGTCTGGAACTTTTAACAACATTCTGGAGTGGGTCAACTTAAAAGCCCACGCATAGTACTGCAGATCCGGGAGGGATAATTCTCCCTTCTCCCTCTGCGTCACAACTTCTTCCAAGCGATTATAGAACCTTTATAAGCCCAAATGAAGGAGTTTATGGCCTGCTGGAGCTTGTCGATGGAAGGCTTACCAAAGGGTAGAGGGATTGCATTAAAAAGAAAGGTGATCTTAGGCAGTATTATCATTTTAACCAAGTTCACCCTCCCGAAAATTGACAGGGGAAGATGAACCCAGCTCTTCATAAGCCGCGAGCATTCCCTTGTGGCATTAGACATGTTGGCTTCTGTAATTTTGTCTGTCTCCTGTACTATCTTCACCCCGAGGTATCTCATCTCTTTTTTTTATCTAGTATTGACTTTCCTCTAAATTCCATGTCATAATCTCGGTTTTCCCTGAGTTTACCTCATACCCTGACACCTTCCCGAACTCCTCTGAATGTTTTAGAACAGCTGGCAGGGCGACGGAGAGATCTGAGGTGAAGACCAGTATGTCATCGGCATAAAGGGCTACTTTTCTCTCCCACCCTTCATACCTAAAGGATGGGATATCCACCTTGTCTCTAAGCTTCTGGGCAAACGGCTCAATATAGAGATAAAAAGAAGAGGGAGATAAAGGGCAACCCTGTCTGGTGCCCCTTCTTATTTTAAAAGGTTTAGTTAAGTTTCCATTAACCAACATTTTCTCTGATGGCTCTTGATAGATCAACTTGATAGCTCTACGGAAGTTCTTACCAATATTATACTTTTCTAACACGACCGCCAAGTACACCCAGTTGACTATCAAAAGCTTTGGTGGCATCTAGAGTCATAGCTGCTAGGGGGAGCGAGTATGTTGAGGTAAGGTCTATAGCACCAATGTGGCCATATGTTAATTCGTACAGATTTCTACCCTTGACAAACCCCTTCTGGTCAAGGTGTAACATATTACCTACTACTGTGCCCAACCTATCTGCTAGGACTTTAGCGAAGATCTTATAATCAGCATTAAGCAGTGATATGGGTCTGTATGACTCGCATTTGGCAGGATTTTTTCCTGGCTTCAGTATTAAAGTGATAATTGCCTCGCCCCAAGAACCAGGTAGTTGTATACCATTGCTTAAAATCTCATTGAATAGCCGGGTCATCACTGGAGTTAAGACATCTCCCAGACTTTTGTATAGCTCAGTTGGTAGCTCATCCGGGCCTGCCGCCTTTCCTCCTTTACTTGAAGATACAGCTCTCATAACCTCCTCCTGGGTGATTTTCTGCTCTAAGAAATACTGTTGCGATGTGACTAGGGGTTTAAGTGTGCTCGAGCTCAACCATTCCTCAACTTCATGTTTGTTAACAACGCTATCTTCCATGTACAATTTCTGGAAGAAGTCGTAAAAAGCTCGCTCTATTTCTGAGTCGGTAGTTAATTTATTCTTGCTCACAATATCCTCTATTTCTCTTATCGAGCTACGTATTTTATCTGTTTTGGCCTTCCATGCCAACAATCTCCCTGCCCCTTCCCCAAACTCAAAATGAGCCAGCTTTCTCACCTCCCAACGCTTTGTAAACCTCATATGTAGGATAGTATCTAGCTGTTCCTTCAATTTCTTCAGTTTATCTTCGTCTCCCTGCCTCTTCTCCTTGTCCCCGGTGCGCCACATATTAGCTTCTACGATCTTCATTTCTGCTTCTATTTGGGCAACCTCCTCCCTATACCGCCTATTTCTATAGCATGGTTTGCTGGTGATTTTCCACCTTAAATAAGCCTTCAGAGTGTCCCAAACTATTGGAGTGGAGGCCGGCCCTATGTTATGGCTTAAGAATTCCTTCATCTCAAGACACAGACAATTCATTTCTTCTGTGTCCTGGAGCAGCATCCGGTCCAGGGTCCAGATTCTCCCACCCTTCCTGTTTTTCATATCTAGTTCCAAATATACCCTTGAATGGTCAGACAAGTTGGCCTCAGGTACCCAATGACCTGGATGTCCTCTCCCAGACTCAGACTGAAAAAAAAATAATCTATTCTGGATCTATGGCCGTATTTCCTATTGTAATAAGAGACTCCAAGCTGGGAACCAGATCTATCTCTCCAAACATCACTTTGCCCCATCTGCTTCATCATTGAATGTAAATATTTAAGATAAACGGAAGGTGCACCAAGTTAAAAGTCCAAGCGTTAATAGAAGTGTTCTTTAAATTTCCTTTATTCCTTGTAGTAAAATTCAGAGACAAATCTCAGCCAGCCAACGCGTTTCGTTCTTTTCAACAGAACTTCCTCAGGGCAATAATATACTGTAGTTTTGCAGAATTAAGATCCAGAAGGTATAGTAACCTAATTATCAATTGTAACCCTACTGTCAGAGTTCCAGGGCATAACCGGTCAATGCAAACGCTCACTGTTGATGATTAGCAGTAGTTCTAGATTGGTGATCATTAATACCATCTTTCCGGTATGTATTGCCAAAAAGATTTAATCAAAGTCAATCCCATCTGGGATCCCAATAGTCAGGGCTCCCGTTGGTCAATAAAGGCCCGAGTAATCTGCAAAGACTCGGCGATATCAATGGCAAGTGCCGCATTCAAATTGAATGTAAATATATACGTGATTGGAGGTTGCCACCGCTCTACTGTTTAGCGATTTATCCAGCTTGGGATCTAATACGATATTAAAATCACCAGCCAGAATTACAGGATCTGGGAAACCTAACAGATTTGTAAAAATTGTCTTTAGGGGCTCTAGATTGGCACTGTTTGGGCCATAATACCCTACCAAAGTAGTTAAATTTCTCAGCAATATCATCTTAAGAATGACCCATCTGCCGCAAGTGTCGACTAGCGAGTCTATTATATGTACCTTAACTTGCTTCTTAATTATTGTCGTCACTCCTCTTATATTGGCACTATAGTCAGTACAGAGCATATGACCAAGACATTTTAAATTCTTAAAAATCTGTATACATTGATTCTTAATCAGATGGGTCTCTTGCAAAATAATTATTTGCGCTGGGGAGTCCCGAAGATATTGCAGGATTTTAGCCCAGACTATTATTACCTAAAGAGTAGAGAAGTGCACCTGCTGGCTCCTGTGCAGGAAAAGGAGCAATGTTGGCAGGGCAGGGAGCCAGCTAGGCAGCATGGGAGTGGGATCCTCACACTGCCTGAATGTGAACTAAGACTGCGGGTGCCCCAGTCCTATCCAATCCATCAAAAAAGGAGAAAATACTGAAAAATTATGTATGAGGCAGCATGTAAAGGGTAAAGCTGCAGGAGCTGTTAGTCAAATCAAAATCAACTTTATTCGATTTAATCAGAAATCATAAAAGCATACATTTTATGAAAAGCACCAATAAACAATTCTAACCATCATAACATCATTCTATAAAATAATGGGGCATATTATCTAAAAAGTGCGCTAAACATCGCAAAGCGTGTTTAGCGAGCACTTTTTATCGCCGGCTATCGTCGGAATAATTTGCCATGCTAACGCTGTATTAGCGACCTTTAGCGCTATGGCGATAATTATTCCAGCCATAGCGGTGTTTTCCATGAAACATCGCTGGTTTTCCAGCGATGTTTCATGGAAAACGGCGATAAACTTGCTGATACGACCCTGTGGTCGTATCAGCATAATCCAACCCCCATGTTAGATATGGCTAACACCTGCTAATTGCAGGTGTTAAATAAATGGCGATGACCCCGGTTAGCGCGACTTTTCACGTCGCTAACTGGGGTCATGGCCACCTTGCTAATAGGCGATAGGCCTGTTAGCGGGTGTTTCCCAGGTTTGTTCGTCGGGAACGCCCACTTTGCATGTCATTAGCGATAAATATCGCTGACATGCAAAGCGGTAAAAACACGGGCGCTAATGCCCGCAAACTGTCGCTAACTGCTGTTAGAGACAGTTTGCTGATAGGGCGATAAGAATATCGCTGCTTTAGCGGCAAAAAGTGCCGCTAAAGCGGCGATAGTGCCCTTGCTAATATGCCCCAATGTTTTTCCTGCACTGTAAAACTTTATGCAAATAATTTGTCACTGAGTATCAGACTGCCAGGGAACGTAACATTTGCAGATACAAAAAAACAGGGTGTCATTGTTTAAAATTCAGGTTACATAAAATCAGTACAATATAACGTTTCCTTCTATCCTTAAAAAAGTTGAAAAAGATCAGGGTATGTAAAGTGCTCTGAGAAGAAAACGTATCACAGGGGCATTTAGATAGAGTTTTTGACCAGTCATTTGGAGTCAGAAATGTCACCAGACGATGAAAAGTATCCAATCGGAAGCGGGTCAGGACAAAATTATATTGAGAATTATGAACAAACTTTAAATATGGTTGCAAGGAAGAAATGACTAGAGTCAATGAATTCTTAAGAACACTCAGTTTGTTTAGTGTGATAGACAATCTTGCTTCCTCAAACAGCGTAAGGCACATCTTGTTTAAATCTTTCCTTGACACAGACTGCAATGTGTCTGCAGTCAAAAAATTCTGAGTGCCCCAGATCATAGCAAATCTATTTAACATTTTTCAACCAAGGTATTTGGAGAAATGCTGTCAACTTGAGGCAGTCCTGGATCACCCCATTATTTAAAAGTGTCAAAACTGGTCCACACTTTGTGCCACAACAGGATGCGGAAAGTTCATGCTAAATCAGCTAAAAATGACATCCTCAATTCTGAGTGGTAAACCTGAGACAAACAGCTCTGGGGTACTGACAATGATGTTCTAAAAAAGAATTCTCCATAATTTGGAGGTGATTGTTATCACAAAGTCCCCATAGCTCCACCCAATACAATGCTGTAGATACACACTTAGGGCCTGATTTAGATCTTGGCAGACGGGTTACTCCGTCACAACAATGACAGATATCTCATCCACCGAAATATAAATCCCATTATATCCAATGGGATTTATGTTTCAGCAGACGGCATGTCTGTCACCGTTGTGACCGAGTAACCTGTCCGCCAAGATCTAAATTAGGCCCCTTAGTCTTGTATATTGTTAACATTTCATTGACCGGTTTGTTACCAAGTTTGTCTGCAAAATAAGACAAAGCAGCAGCTGATTTTACAAAGTTTAACTTCCTAGTATTAATTGCAACCTTCCATAACCCGCTCTGTGAAAACATAACCCCCAGATATGAAAATGAAGGAACAACCCTTATTTTAGCATTATTAACAAGCGAACATTGACATACATTCACCCTTCAGGCTATACCGGACTCTAGCTCTGCTTCCTGAAGACAGATCCCATGGAAACAAAATTACAGGATGATCTACTCATAAATCTTCTAAAATGGACCACAGTTTAATTTGAATAAAGCAATAAAATGCGCTTAATAGGTCTGCAAATGCCAGGAACAAATGGCCTTTCCTGCCCAGTGTGCATTTGCCAATTAACAGGTTCAAATTTAAACATTGCTCAATCACTTCACTTCACTTCACTTTTCACTTTATTCGATTAATTAAAATCAAAAAAGTACAAAACACCAAGTGCATAAGCAGACACATTCCCATACAACATTTAGATAAAAATATTAAACACAGCCACATTTGTGTGTTTCAGCAGCAACTAATAACACAAGGGTAATAAGAAATTTCATTAAAATATAAAATTTACATTATTTAACATAAAATAACTATTTTCCTGATCCATACAGTAGCAGCAAGAGAACAAGCAGTATTAAAAATATTCCTCAGATTACTCAACTTTGCAAATGAAGTAGTTAAGTTCATAAAAGTACATTACGCTATACTATTTTTTTATTTTTTTTATTTTTTCCTGATCCGAACAGCAGCAACTAAAAAACAAGCAATATTAAAAATATCCCACGAGTTACTTAACATTTGCAAATAAAGCAATGCAGGTCTGACCTGTAAGAAACCCTTTCTATTTAATAAGGGGACTAAAAACTTCCTACGTATATCTGTGTAGAAGTCACAGAACATCATAAAATGTAGAGTGTCTTGTGTAGAATAATTGTAACATAGGCACGGTCCTGCATCCTCTGGTTTGCACCACCCCACATAGTCACCCAGCGAGAAATGAATCAAGTTAAAAGGAAACCTAGTCAGGAGCCAACGGTGGAACGGCTTAGTAACAGTTTTCAGATACGGCTCAATTAAAATCGACGTTTTTGTCAAAAAGTGAGCCCTAACTAAGGGTTTCTGTAACTCATGTTCTTCCCGTTCCATCATCATCATATTAATAAAATTCATTTTAACCCATTTCAGATCTTCCTTCCTAATCCTCTCTGGGGTTTCAAATAATTCTGGCCGCCCTATTTTGGATAACATAGATTTGACATATACCAACCATTTAATATTACTGACTTTATTCAATTTAACGCAATCCCGCAATATCTGATGATTCAAGGTTAGTTCTGGATTAAGCCATACTTTAAGCCAGCAAAGTAACGGAGCTGCACTCAAAGTGTCAGAGACATAACCCAACCCCAACTCCTAATGTATATTAAAGGTTGGGGTAGATTGAGGTTCAGACAAGAGACTGCGTAAAAATCTATTTTCAAATATCTGTAGCCCTACCTGCTGTTGAAATCCCCATATAGATGAGCCATAGGCCGCAATAGCCAAACACTTAGATCTGTATATCTTAATAATGGCCTCCACGGGTCTTGCCCCCAAGCGCTGAGCAAACCCTAATATAGCAGAAGTAGATCTAATAACTGCATTTAAAAAAAAATGTTGTTGGGGTACCCAAGAACTTCTTTCATCGAATACTACCCCTAAATATGTAAAAGAGGATACAGTAGACACTTCCCCCCCATTACAGTAACATTTTTTAGCTTTAGTGACTCTATGACCCGTTGTCATGATATGTGATTTCCCGATGTTCACTACCAGGTCCAAAGACTGCATGTAAGCTCCAAACGCATCCAAAAGCCGCTGGAGACCTACCGCAGTACGTGCCAAGAGGACAGCGTCATCCGCGTATAGGAGAACCGGAATTGGACAGTCTCCTACACGCGGAATATCCAGGCTCGCCTCCACTAAAGTTCTATCCAAGGCGTTAATATATAATGTAAAAAGCAGAGGCGCCAATATGCACCCCTGACGAACGCCTCTTCTTGATTTAAAAGACTTTGAACACTTGCCATCCTGTGAGAGCCTAATTGATGCAGAAAGATTGCGATGAAGATCAGCCAGAAAATAAACTAAACCCGGGTCCATGCCCATTTCCAACAGAATACTCCACAGAGTCGACCTGTTAACCAGGTCGAAAGCTGAGGATAAGTCCATGAATGCCATCTTCAACGAGCCCTCTTTTGCCATAGTATATTTACTAATTAATAAATATAGGTTAAGACACTTGTCCATAGTACTTCGTCCTTGTCTAAAACCGTACTGTGAATTGGATAAAATCTTATTGTCATTGGCCCAATCTGTAATCTTTTCTAAAATAACTTTACCTAATAATTTAACCACCGAGTCAATCAAAGATATCGGTCTGTAACACCTCGGGTCCCCTCTTTGGCCCTTTTTAAAAACTGGAATGATGATCGACTGAGACCAGGATACGGGAAACCCAATCGTTCCCACAGCATTAAAAACATTAGCTAGTATCTTCGCCCAAAATTTGGGATCACGCTTATAAATGTCTGCTGGAACGCAGTCTGGACCAGGTGCTTTATTACTGGAGGGGTCTTTTATTGCTCTCTCAATATCCTCCTCATTAAAAATAAGAGATACTGTGTCCTGCTGGGATGATAACCTAGTAGAGGTATCCAATAACTCATCGGAACCATAGATTGCCTCAAAATGGGACAACCACTGTGCTTCTGTAATGTTACTTTCCTGAATGTCATTTTCCAGACCCGAGAAAAGCAGAGTATTGACAATAAACCAAAATCTAGAGCTGTCCTTTAAAACATCAACAGATAGGAGAGCGTTCCAGGCCCCTGCCTTAATCTCTGATTTCCGCCTATGAACTGCTGTCTTATATTGTTTCCGTAATCTCACTATCAAGACCCTATCTCGAGGAGAACTTTTCAAGGCTAAAACTAAGGAGCGGTGAGCTCGTGAGCAATTTTCATCAAACCATTTTTCTCTCCGTTTAGTTTTAAATTTAATATTAATGGTCAAATCCGCTGCTATCTGTCTGCAAATACCATCAAAGGCCCCAAGAACCACATCCTTGGGGCTTGAGGAATCAGCACATATTGTAATGTACCCGTTAGCTTTTGAGCAAAAATCCGTAAAAAAGGTATCAGGCAACACTTCGGACCACTTAAGCCTCCTCCCTTGGTCACGAGTTACCATACTATTGGCTCCCAGATTTTCCCCACCATTTCCTAAAAAGCCACAGCTTTTATCCAGTTCCAGTATAACAGGATTATGATCACTAAAAGATGATGCTATAGCATTATAAAATACTACCTTACCAAGCAATGTAGGAGACAAAAATATATAATCAATAATAGTGTCTCTGGCCTTAGATTTAAACGTAGGACATCGTTCAAGTTGATTAATAAAAACGGGTTCAAAGAGATCGGCTTCAGTCAAAAGGGCCTCTAATCCCTCCCCCTGAGGCGAATGCTCAAAGTGAGGACTCACCGAATGAGTGTGGCCTAAATGATCATCAATAAAACAGTGCCAATCGCACAAATGTATATTGAAATCACCCATAAGTAATATATGATAAAAAGTGAATTGGTTCAACCTGTAATCTTCTAAAAAAAGTTTCAACTTACTCAGATGCTGATTTATAAAGTCGCTTTCCCCAGAATTATAAAAATTTACAAGTAATAGCTTAGGGTTATTTGGGATGCTTACTTCTATTATCATGAAATTAAATGAGTCTACCTCTAATCTTTTTGAATACCCAATTAGCTTGTAAGAAAGGAGAAGCATCAGCCCACCTTTTGCTCTGCCAGCCGAAGCCGGACGGGCAGGTAGGAAATAGGATCTAAACCCATCCAACCAAAAACTGTCCCCCCTATCCCATGTTTCCTGGAGAGCAATTATATCATATGATTTTATAAGTTTCAACCAAATTGGATCATCCCTTTTAGATCTAAGACCCGCAATGTTCCAACTGATAATTCTGCAGCTTGGGGGAGTTTCAGGTCCTATAACCATTGCTCAATCGTCTCTAGGCCTTTGCAGAAGCCATATTAAATGTCCAAAAGTATCTCCTTACTTTCTGCCCACTCCCCCAACCTGTATAATGTAAAACCTACCCACAACCTTTATCAGGAAGTCAAGCAGATCAAGCACAGGATTCACTTGCTCGTGCCTGGCCACACGCACTTAACACTGCAGTTTGAAGCCCAAGTTAAGGCTATTCCGCATCCTGACACAAATTGTTTTTAAATTGCCTACCTTGCACGCATGGGGTATTACCAGCCTCTTTGTCCTTAATCTGTTTTTTAGCCTTGTATTTTAAATAAAAGTTAGAAGGATTTTACTTACCTGCTGTGTCCCCTGCTCCCGCGCTCACCTCCCATAAAGCCTGCTTTCCGGTCCACCGCAGCTGTTGCTGATTGCGTGGAGAAAGCATTCCGGCTCCACTTCCGGCGAGGGGCGGGTTAGCGCTCTAGTTGTTGCTCCTACTCCCGGTCATTAGACCGATGCTGCGACGGACGCGCAGCAGATCAAGCACAGGATTCACTTGCTCGTGCCTGGCCACCCGCACTTAACGCTGCAGTTTGAAGCCCAAGCTAAGGCTATTCCGCACCCTGACACAAATTGTTTTTAAATTGCCTACTTTGCTCGCATGGGGTATTACCAGCCTATTTGTCCTTAATCTGTTTTTTAGCCTTGTATTTTAATTAAAAGTTAGAAGGATTTTACTTACCTGCTGTGTCCCCTGCTCCCGCGCTCACCTCCCATAGAGCCTGCTTTCCGGTCCACCGCAGCTGTTGCTGATTGTGTGGAGAAAGCATTCAGGCTCCACTTCCGGCTAGGGGCGGGTTAGCGCTCTAGTTGTTGCTCCTACTCCCGGTCATAAGACTGATGCTGCGACAGAGGCGCAGCAGACGCGCCTAAGGCAAGCCCGTGTGCGCCCGTCCGCGCCCAAAAGGGGCCAGGGGCCAGGAACCCTGGTCAAAAATTGGTTTATCCATGGAAGAACTTTATGAACAAAAAGGCTCACCCCACACACCGACCTTCTCGGATTCTCTAGTAGAGAGGCTCCTTTCAGATAATCTGTTAGTGGACAATGAGGAACCACAGATGAGTGGGGCTCAGGCTCAGAGGGCTAAGGACGCAGGGTCAGACGAGCCCTTTGGCTTAAGGGCCGCTTTGCTAAACACTCGGTCCCTTCAAAAGCACAATTTTGAAATTTTCGCGCTGCTTCAGGAGAAGGAGCTTGACATCCTTGCATTAACAGAGACATGGTTAGAGGATGCCTCAGGCCCTGACATAGCAGCCTCCCTTCCCCCAGACTACGATGCCCTGACTCACAATCGGCAGGGGAATAAAAGAGGGGGAGGAGTTGCAGTATTCAGCCGCAGGGCCCTTACCACTGAGAAAATAGTTGAGGAGAGCCTAGATGGGGCGGAGGTACTAGGGATTAAGGTCGGGCTCAAATCATCCTGCCTGATAGTGGTAGTGGTATACCACCCTCCTCTGTCAACCCCGTTGTTTAATGATCTGTTCCACAAAGTTGTTAGTGATCTATGTTCAAGATACCAACAGATTCTTGTATTAGGGGACTTCAACTACCATTGGAATCTGATACCAAGAGATTGTGTGTCTAGTAGGTTTGGAGAAGCTATGACCATGCTGGGGTTGAGACAAATTGTGGAGACCCCCACTCACGATAAGGGCCATACTTTAGACCTCATTTGGACTACGTCTCCAGCCACGCTACAAATAGAGTGTAGACCCTGTAGCTGGTCAGATCATTATCTGATCAGCTTTGAGATCCCAGTGTGTAGCCGACCTAACCACTTACCTCCAGTGTGGAGGGTGGTACGGAATTAGCGAAAGATAGAGGACGCCCGGCTGAGGGAAGCATTAAATGAGACATTACTCCCAGGGACACAGTCCGGCGATCCGGACTTGGAGTACGAGAAATTTACTTGCTGGCTGAGGACAGTCATTGACATTGTGGCTCCTGCCCGGAGGGAAAGGATAATAAATAGTATGAAGGGTGCCCCATGGTACAAGGAAGAACTAAGGGGGGAAAAACAGGCCCTTCGTCAATGCGAAAGGCATTGGCGGAAATTATACGACCCAAAGGTCCGGGAGACATACAAAGCAAAATTAGCCCTCTACAAAGCATCAATTATCACAACAAAATCCGCGTATTAAGAATTGAAGATTAGGGAGGCCACAGACACTCAGAAAGAGACCTTTAAGGTACTCAAGGAGTTGAGTCAAAAGAAAGAACAGAGGACGGTCGCCAATCAGGATGACTGTGATAAGATACAGGACTTCTTTCTAGTTAAGGTTTAAGACATCATTATGGAAATAGGCAACACTCGTATAAGTCCCTGCCCTCTATCAGTGGTGGATCCACCAGATTTTCAGGGCGGCTCTCTCTCAGTCTTTCCTGCACTTGACTCAAACGGCTTAGCCCATATTGTGGCCAAAGTAAAATCTGGGTCACCAGAAGTTCCCTGCCCTTCTAGGGTGTTTAACATGGTCCTTCCTGTGGTTGGGCCAGAGGTGCTGTCCCTACTAAACCTGTCCTTGGCAACAGGGAAGGTTCCACACAAATTCAAGAAAGCTATGGTGATTCCACTGCTGAAGAAAGCAGTGGCAGACATCAATAACTTGAAGAACTTCCGACCCATCTCCAGACTTCCAATTTTGGCTAAAGTACTTGAGCAACATGTGCTCAGAGTTCTCTCGTCCTTCTTGGAAGAACATAAGCTGTTACATGCACGGCAAGCAGGATTTAGGGCCCACAACAGTACTGAGTTGGACTGGACAAACTGAGGCTCGCAGCTGATAAGAAAAACCCCTCAGCACTGATCCTATTAGACCTCTCAGCCACATTCAACACAGTGAACCACGCACAGCTGCTGGCCCGTGTTCGGCGGTTGGGAGTCACCGGGACGGGCCTCCAATGGATCGCCTCCTTTCTGAAGGATCGGTCTCAAAAGGTCCAACTAGGGGAATGTACGTCTAGGTATGGCGCCCTGCCATGTGGGGTTCTGCAGAGCTCTGCGTTGTCCCCCCCAGCTTTTCAATATTTACCTTCAGCCATTGGTAGAAGCATTGGCAAAACTGGAATGTCAGGTGTTCAATTATGCCAATGACACCCAACTAATTGTGCGAGTTGACAATTCTACTCAGGCACAGCTTAATGTTCAGAACATCCTCCGGTTCACTAAGAACTGTTTGACCTCCAATTCACTTAAGGTAAATCCCGATAAGACAGAGGTGCTTGTCCTCACAACAGGGGCTAACCCCTGGTCCAGCCTCTTTTGGCCACAAGAGCTTGGCACCACCCCGACACCGGTGCCAGCTGTGAAGAGCTTGGGTTTCAGACTAGACACCAAGCTAACTCTAAACAATCAGGTGTCTGCTGTAGTGGGGAGTTGTGTGGGCTTGATGAGGCAACTCCGGAAACTTGCAACCCTGTTGTCATTTTCCACCATGCATACCGTCGTGTCGGCACTAATCTTGTCACGCTTGGATTACGGTAACGCAGTATACATAGGGCTTCCTGATAAACTTCTGGGGAAACTTCAGGTGGTTCTAAATGATGCAGCAAGATTGATTTTTAAATTGCCAAGAAGAGCACGCGCCACACCTCTGCTACGACAGCTACACTGGCTCCCTATTAAGCAGAGGGTCAGGTTCAAGGGCCTGTGCATTGCACATAAAGCACAGTATGGAGTGGCGCCTAACTACATCAAAGACCGTTTGAAGCCTTATGTGCCTGGACAATGCCTCCGTTCATCTGAGTCAAGCCTGTTGGCCTGCCCACGCTTTAATAGAGCCACCTTGGGGGAGCGGGCCTTCTCAGTTGTGATTCCCCAACTCTGGAACAAGCTACCGGACAGTGTGCATGGGGAAGCCACCTTACTCCTGTTCAGGAGGAAACTCAAGACCATCTTGTTCACTGAGGCATTTGGATAAGCTCACCCTAATCGTGCTGAGCCCAGCATGAATAAGGGTTTCCCGGGTTCTTGGTCTATGCTCCAAGCGCTTAGAGACCTTTTGGTGATTTGGCGCTCTACAAATATAAACTAACATAACATAACAAGTAAGGATTCTTGTGATCACTTTTTTTGTAGATCGGAACGATTAAGGACTCCAATCAAGTACTCAAAAGCCCTTCAATACCACATGCTCCTAGCACCACAGTTAAAATAGGGCCCCATAACAAAATATTCTCTTTGTAGAGGTCCACTGGAATTTCATCCAGGCCAGTGGCCTTGCTGCCCTTACTGAGCATAAGAGCCCTATTTACCTCAACCAGGGAGAAACTCAGATTAGTAACAGATTCCACCACAGAAAGTGGTGGGGAAGCCACATGCCCAAGTGACAGCGAACTGCGGTTAGAATACATTTTTGCATAACATGCCATCCACTCTGCTTCAGTGATAGCAATCTCAGGTGTGGTGACTCCTCATCTCTCAGAAAGGGCAAGTTAAGAACGTGCCAGAAGGGTATACTATCTCTAACTGGCTGGCTTCAATAAGAGACTCTCAAGTTTCAGCCTTTAAATCATTTTTTCTTTCCTTTAATACCAATCTTTATTCTTATTTATGCATGTGCACCTCTCTGGCACACCTGTACATTTTATGTAGGGCAGTTTTAAGGTTCTTATGTGCCTTGGAACAGTGGGAATCAAACCATCCCCACTTAGAAAGTTTTGGCAGGGGTGTTCCCATCCAGCAAAAGTTCTTTGATCCCTCTAGAGATGTTAACAAAGGCACTCAAAATGGCCTGACGGTTAGTTTCCTCATCCAGGCAATTATAATAATCTTCCCCGTGTTTCATAACCAATTTACTCAAAAGGTTGGTCGAGTTAATCTTGGACCAATATAGGGAAAGACCATTACTTGAAGCTACTTTAATGATTCCTATATGTACATTATCCGTAGGCATGTGGTTTGGCTAAGAGATAGAATTTAGGCAAACACTCTGAGGATAATGGTCACTAAGGGCATTAGAATGTGTGGTAAGGTTGAGAAGAAAATGCTGTGCTCTAAAAGATGATAAAATATACTCAATTAACACATGATTTTTTTGGGGGGGAGTTTTACATAGCGCGAACTTGACCCGAAGATATCAGGTATCAGAGCGCTTTACATGAGCAACAGTTGCTTTACACAAGGACACATTCATTTTTTTGCCCAGAATCAAAGGATGTTGAGCGTCATTGCCGAGAATCGAACCCGGTTCCCCAGACTTGAGCTCGACCGCCCTAGCCGTTAGGCAACAACCTCTCACATTAGTACCCCTACCATTAAACTTACAGTTAAAAGGAACCACAGGGGTACTTAGTTAATTAGCAAAAGCGAGGTCATACTTATACACCATCCTATTTAGTTGATCACCATATTCAGTGTGATTAACATACATTTGATAGTGACCTCATATGTCTGTCATACAACATTCCTTTTTTTAAGGCAAGGGACACAAACGGATATTGAAATCACCAGCCAATATCATTATGTACTCGTTCTTCCTGCTACAGCACAAAGACATAAGATCATTATCCAACTGGCCTAGTACAATCAAAATTTACCTGGTAGATGCATTGTTATAAAAATTAACCAGACCAAGTTAAATTTGTGTAATCGATCCAACACGATTATTTGATAAAAACTAGTAGAGGACCACGTAGTTATACTGGGATGTGGCAAGTAATTGGAAATCTAAATACACAGGCTGCCTTTTGCTCTACCAGCACTACATGCCACTGAAGGTTGGTGGAAGAATCTGTATCCATTGACAGGAAAGGGTCAACTGCCCAGGTGTCCTGTACACACAAGATATAAAAGTTGGATACAAAAGTGGTCCAATCTGGGTTAGCAACTCTACCACATAGACCTGCCGCATTCCAGATGCGTACACTATAAATTATGGACAAAGTCCGCACCTTCCAAGGTGCCCGAAGAACAGCTTAGCGTATTACTAAAAAAGGAATGCAAATAGACCGAGCCTCTGAACAATGTGTAGAACTTTCTACTAAAGATACAAGATCAGAATTTAGAGTGAGTCAATCTACCCCCTCAAGTTTCTCTAAAGAGGAGAAACAATTGCGGACTGCTATAGGGGGTTAAGTATCCTGAAATTGCACAGAAGATGGTCTTTGTGAGACAATACGGTGAGTGATGAGGGTGCAGGATGATAAAAATACCCAAACACTAGTACAGAAATATAGTGAGATGAGAGTAGTGGATCACCCATTTGCTGTGGAACTGTCTCCATTAGGCTTGGTGATCTAAAATTCAAAACCATACAATCTCCTGGGAACTTTTTTAAACTCCTGCCAACCCAGCTCACTCTTTTCACCATCTTAATATCATCAAAAATCAGCCACCTTAGCCCTATTCTAGTAACCGCTCAATTCAAGGCTTTATTTCTTAGAGACTGCCAAGACAATAGATGTAGAATTTAAGGGGAGTACATTACCTTATATCACAACATAGGTTGTAGCTTCAGGAGGTAGATCAAGAAAACCCAGAGCACCAGAGGGTCTGGGCTCTACCACCTCCTTATTATTACATGGAGTAGGCAATGGGGGTTGAGACATATTGAGTGAAGCAGACATATGCCAAAACCATTTGCAGAAATCTGGTCTACACTGCAGTGAGGAGATATAGTGGGTGGAAGAGATGCCATTTCCTAATAACAAGTGAGAGTTGGCATTTAAATTAGCATTAGCATTAGATTTCAGCAAGTCTAGGCAACTCGTGGATGCAGTTTCCACAAGCATCAATCTTTCTGCCAAGGAAACAAGAGCAGTCTTAACAAAGACTTCCAAAGCCTGTACAGTGTCGAGCAGCATATTAACATCATCCTGCGTCATCCCAGCAGTTTTTAGTCTCATCTTTGCACCTGTGGAATTAGATTTCAGTTTGGAAGACAGTGCTGCTAAGGTTTTGATGTCCCCCAATATTGTGTCAGGTAGTTTAGAACGTGGCTCTGTGGTGTTCATGCATTTCAAGGGAGGATATGGTGTCAGTAATAGCTGGACGACTTGCAGTGCAGGCAGCTTGATCCTGGCCAGTCTCAGCCTGGCCAGGACTGCAAACAGGGGTCACTGTAACACAGTTAGTGGAAGAATCCTGCGAGCAAGCACTATTCATAGCAGTCAAGTCGAGCTGGTAAGAACTGATTTTCTCTTCCACTGAAGAAATCTCTTTCTTTAAAGCCCCCATAGCACCAGCTATATAGCTTAAGATAGAAGAGTGAGTCTTACAGGGTTACTTCCATTTTGCCACAGCTGGCGAATGCTTCCTCTTCACCATAATGAGCTACAGAAAAGTAAAATGTCCCAGACAACAAGGCCAAGAGAATAGGCCTAGCCCAGGCTCTGACAGGCACAGATGGGCCCACCCACTGGCCCGGGCTTTGCCCAGGCCAGCCCACATGCGTCCAACATGGTAGGACCCCCAGATATGCTATATTGCACTTACGGTCAATCACAGGTGTAGGTGATGTTAGGGGCAGCCTCTCAGCCCGCTGGACAATGAAGTCCTCATCAGCACTCAAAACTAATGTTGCCGCTCCCATGCGGCATGACACCCAGACATGCTATATAGTGCTTACGGTCAATCACAGTTGTAGGCGATGTCAGGGGCCACCTCCCAGCCTGCTGGGCAATGTAGGTCATATCTGCACTCAAGACCAATGTTGCTGTTCCTGTGTGGGGGACACCCAGGCATGCTATATAGCGCTTATAGTCAATCACAGGTGTAGGCGATGCCAGGGGCCCGCCTCTCAGCCCCCTGGGCAATGTAGTCCGTATCAGCACTCAAGACCAATCTTGCTGCTCCCGGGCGGCGGGACTCCCAGACGCCGTATACAGCACTTATGGTCAATCACAGATGTAGGCGATGTCAGGGGCTGCCTCTCAGCCTGCTAGGCAATGTAGACTGTATAGGTGCTCAAGACCAATGCTGCCGCCCCCCTGTTAATAAAATATGCTTGTCACGATGAGTACCTCTCCATAATACCCTGTGAGGTCCTTTGTTTATGTTCCTTTGCTTCCTTGTGGTGCCCCAAGTAGGTAAAGAGGCACCACCAACATGCATTGAAAATGTTGTGGAGGGGCTGCAGGGTGTGCAGCAGCTCCTCAGGAGGAATTAAGATAACATTGTGACCCTATGTTTTCTGGGTCATAAAATAGTAATTTTAAAGCACTCGTAGAGCTTGAACCTTTACTCTCAGGCTCTTGAGTTCAGGAATTCCTAATGATCGGTCCTATTAATGCATTTTATGTGGCCCGAGTGTATAAAAGAAAGACTCAGACACATTGCATTGATTTTTAATGTTTAGTTTAAAGCATATTAATTATAATTTTTGATGAACATTGCAAAGGTTTTATTAACAATAATGAATGTGTTTTAACATGCAGGTATTTGTTCTTTTAAGGTGTTGTCGCCTTGATATAACCAATAGGGGTGCCTTGTAAATTGATGTTCTACTTCACAAAGCCAATAGTCCCCTTATATTTAGAGCTGGCATCTATTATAGGTGGCATACATTGCGATTATAGGGTTCAGGACCCAATATTGTGTCAAAAGTGTTGCTAGAATGTCACCAAAGGTATTTCCATCTGCCTGATGCATATATTTGTAAATTAATGCATAGTGTTTAGTATTTGTATGTGCAATATATATATACTTATCCTTTGCAAAGGAAAAGCACTGACTGGATGATCATTTACTGAGTGTTGTTGTTGCATGCCAGCAAATGGAGGTCACTAGACCAGACCACCGCCCATGTGTAGGTCTTTGACTCCTCTGCTTTGCTACCCTGAGAGAGTCAAGTGCTACAATGGGGTACTTGTTTCCCAGTAAGGAGACAATTGTGAACCTATTACTTATGCAGGCCTCACATCTTGTGAACTATCACCCCAATTTGTTACAATTACTATGCAGCATGCAGAAATATAGGCCCTGATGTAGCAACATTTTTGTGGTTGCAAACCTTGAGATTCCCATGAACGTAGGGGCTGCAACCATAAAAAAGCGCTTTGAAATGTAAGACAAAAACCTTTTAAGGCTACTTGTAAGTCACAATGGAATGCATCAATACTTTGTAACTGAAATTTCCCATGGCAAACTAGATAACAAAACTTCAAAGGAGGTGGTATCTGATTTGCATTGGGGAGGTTGTCCAGATGAGGCAGCAAGCAGGGGTCAAGGAGACCACCCATTTCTTCCCGTAATGTGTTCCCGAACAGCAAACATTGTTTTTTTAAAAAGCAGCACCTTTACCTTTAATGGACATCGGCTACTTCAATAAAAAAGAATTCAAAATATTGAAAGCCAATGCAAGGATGGTGATTTGCTGTTCAATGTAAAGCAAAGCAGGAGTCCAGCAAAGCTGCAGTCCAGCAATGCGGCAGTCCTCTGAGCAGCACAACAGTTGTTCTTTCTGGCAGAGTGGTCACAGGTCTAGAAGTGTAATGAAGTCATGGTGTCAGAGCTCCAGTACTTATACCCAGTGGTGCCTTTGGCATGGGGGAGACTTCAAAGAAGGGCTTTGAAGGCACAGAGGTCCTCTCTTCCTGCTCTGACATCAAACACACTACAGGGGGGTATGCAGACCTTTGTGTCGGGACAAGACACAGCCTATTTAGGTGTAAGTGTGAGGCTATGCCAAGCTCCTCCCTCCCACCCTGTCAGCATGAGCCATACAGGCCCATCAAGTCACACCTAAGATCCCTTTGTGTATGGCTGTCTAGGTGGAATACACAAACTCCAGTTGTCACTCACCCCAGACTGATCAGAGACAGGCAACAGCAACAATAAGCTAAAGTAAAAAAATGCCAACTTTCTTAAATTGCCATTTTTATCATTGCAATTTAAAATCCGACTTCACCCTAAGTTGTGTTTTTAAATTGTGATTCCAAAGACACCAAATCCAAAAAGTCTATCTCTTCGCAAATGGGAATTACACGTATAAAATGTAATGCGCTAATCCCAATGTTATCCTACGGGAGAGATAGGCCTTGCAGTAGTGAAAAATGAATTTGAGAGTTTTCACTACCAGGACATGCAAAACTTAAAAGTACATGTCTTATCTTTGAAATACATTTCACCTTGCCCTCTGGGTTGTCCAGGGCATACCTTAGGGCTGACATATGCAGAAAAAGGGAAGGTTTAGGCCTGGCAAGAGGTGTATCATGCCAGGTCGAAGTGTTAGTGTAAACTGCAAAACAGGCTCTACAATGGCAGGCCTGAGCCACGATTAGAGAGTTACTAAAGTCGGTGGCACAATGAGTGCTGCAGGCCCACTAGTAGCATTCAATTTACATGCCCTGAGTACATGTATTGACATTACTAAGGACTTCTAAGTAAATTAAATATGCCTATTCGGGGTGAGCAAATATTACCATGTTTAGGGGAGTGACCACTACACTTTAGAACTGGTTAGCAGTGGTAAAGTCCACAGAGATCTAAAGCCAACACAAACGAAGTCAGAAAAAAGGAGAGATGCAGGCAAAAAGTTGAGGGAAGACCACCCTAAGACTGTCAGGTCTAACAGTATGTTTCTGTAGATTTGCATGCAACATATTACACATTTATAGTGCATAGTGTGAAAAGAGTCACTTCTATGTAGCTGTGTGAGTTCAAGATGTGATGGACCACCATTGAGAGTTGTGGAGTTTATGCTGAATACAGCGCAAAATGTTTGAGTTGCCTGTCAGTGGGTCATGAAGAGGCTCAGAATACCTGCTCATCCAATCCTTGTCCTTTCTTCAAACTGTACAGAGCAATAGTCAGCTGTGCCTATTGTAATTATGATTATATTCGAAAGTGTGTGAAGGAGGTACACAACTGTCAGAATATTGATAGCAAAATTTAAAGAAAATGCAGTGTGCACAAGTGTGTGTGTGCGGGGACTGGTAAAGTCAAGGAGATGCAAGGAAGTATGTGCAGAACAGTGAGAAAAGTGGATTTAGAAGAGGGAATAGATGAGGTGTGAGATATGCAGATTGACTGTTTCAGAAAAATAAGAGGAGAAAAAGAGCAGTCGCCACCATATAGTTAGGTCAGAGTTTCCATAGGAAGAAAGATTTCCATTATGCTAATAACTTTGCTGCCATTTAATAAATCTTCATAAAACTTTCTAAAATAAATTCATCCACATCAGCTTCTTCTTGGAAGTTTTCGGGATATCCATCAAGCGGGGAGCTAAAAAAGAGGGGAACCAAAATATTCATTTCAAGGTTACTTCCCCATTGAAATCTTGGGAAGCATTACAGAACACAGAATTACACCAAATCACACCTACTTTCATAAAAAGTTAAAGCTTTACCTCGAAAGTGTGCTCTTTCTTATTTGGTGTAAATTCGTTAAGCAGTTTTTGAGAAACTTGTGTTTAAAGGAGTGCTCAAGGTGGACATAACGGGTTTAAAAAGACAGTGATATCTGGACTGTTGGTGTCCAGATAGGCCCTGATTTCCCACTTTATAGTGAGTTAGTCAATCCTGATTGGTCGGACACAACATGACCAATATGTTGTGGCAATCATTACAGGGACTACAGGCATGGTTCCTGACCCCTGAAAATGAATTATAAAATATAATTAGGCAGCATGAGCATGCCCTTACCCAAAGGAGCAGTTTCTATTAGTTCACACTAAATTCATCAGCTATGTGAGAATAAAGTGTGGTATTCTGAGTCAAATACGCATTTCCAACAGTAGCGGCAGCCTGACACTTGATTCCACTGTGTTCTACTGCAGCTTGCCACAGTATTCGAATGAACAACTAGAGCACTAACATTCTACATTCATGAGAAAACTGTGGCACACTTTAAGCCATTTTGATGGAATCAAAGCTACAAATTTTAAATCATTGCCTTTAGAAATTACTAAAATTAGAGGGTTCTTTTAGTTGTCGAAATTATGATTAGTACTCTAGAAAGATAAAATGCGGGCACATTTCCTCTCAGGTCTCAAATATATTCCTTATTCATTTCAGTAAAACATTCTGACATGCTGACTGAAATTTGTACTTTCAATATCAGCAGCAGCCAGTCAGTTTACTCCCTCCTGACCAATTGCAACTTTACAACAATGTTCTAATGAGCAAAAGGAGTGCATCTATTCTGTATTTTTGACAAAAGTGTGGCACACCTGTTGCAAGATGGTTTATTAGTAGGTGCAGGTAGATACCTGCAGCTAGCAGTAACACCACAATCACAAATAAAGTCCAGTCAAGTTGTCAGTAAATAAATCCTTGCTCAACTCTTGGTGGCTTGGCTGCAAGCAGACAGGCTCAACTCAGGAGACAGGTGTGTAAAGCATTTAAAAACACCAATACAGTAAATAAGTAAGACAAAACACACAAAAATCCAACACCAATTTATTAAAACTGGAAATATTTTTATGAATAAAATGAGACCAAAACGACAAAAAAATCCAATGTAGGGAGACAGAGCTATTCATTTATAAAGATTAAAAGTAAAACTAGCGCTTGAAGCAAATAGCGCTCAAACAGTTAAAAAAAAGGTCACGCTGGACTGGGACAAAGTCAAGAGT
Organism: Calotriton arnoldi; assembly: GCA_963921515.1. Lineage (NCBI taxonomy): Eukaryota > Metazoa > Chordata > Amphibia > Caudata > Salamandridae > Calotriton > Calotriton arnoldi. The sequence goes on from CAWUFW010024135.1 coordinate 37,719, forward strand.
TCAGGCCGCCTGTGATTTGACCCTTGACACTTACTTCCAGAAGTGTTTCTTGATGCAGGAAAGTGGACCACAGCACCGGCCAAGGGTTCAGAAGCTATGGTTTGCCTCCTGCGGTCTGGGACTACAACTTCCACAATGCACCTGCTCAATCCAAGTAAAACCCAGGTGAAGATTGTCAGCTGGAGTTGTCCTTGTTGTTGATGTTGCAGGTAGCCCTCCCAGCACTTTTTAAATGTTGCTCATCAGGGAGTCCACTTCTTATTCTTTTATACAGGCAAAATCCTTTTGTTGTGAAGTCTAGTGAGTGCAGCAGGTGCAGTCCTTATGAGTGCAGTCCTCTCTTGTACAGTCAAAGGGTCCAACAGGGCATTCGTTCTTCTTGAGATGTATCTTGTGGGTCTTTGATGGTCCACAACACCAGCCAAGGGTCCAGAAGCTCTGATTTGCCTCTTAATGCTTTGGGACAGCAATTCCCACAATGCACCTGGTCAAATCCTTTAAAGTCCAGGTTAAGCTGGCCAGCTGGTCGTGTCTTGATGAAGCTCTTTTGTACCTGTTGATTTCAGGAAGTCCACTCCTTGCTCCTTTTGACGCAAGGCAAAGTCCTCTTTTGTGAAGCAGGCATAGTCCTTATGAGTGTAGTCCTCTTGCGGTGCATACCAGCGGTCAGTACGGCAGTCCTTCTTCACTTTCTATTTCATGGAAGGGATCTGAGTTGCTTGGCAGCTCTCCCATATTTATCCAGGTTGGTTTCTGGGCTGGCAAGATGGGGGGACCCTTGACCAATGTGGTAAAGGGTGCCACCCTCTGTGGTGACCACTTCCCCTGTAGTGTGGCATTTTGTTTTGTCCCAGAAAGCACTGTTCCACAAAAATCAAAATGGAGACAACCCCCCTGGAGCTTCAGGTCTAGCTAAGCCCACCCACAGGTGTGACTAACTTTCCCCCACACTCCTCTTACAGCTCTTCTCCTAATTCAATTACTGGACTGCAATCTGGCTGGGGTGCAGAAGTGGGAGTAGGCCTGGTTACTGTCCCCATTGTCTTTTTCCTTTTGAATACCAGTTTGGCTGCCAAGCAGCCTTCTTGGGCCCGATTCACAAAAGTAATCTGAGACAAAATCCTAACTTTACGACTTTCGGTATTCACAAAAGGCATTTAGGAGTAGTAAAGTTAGTATTCCTCAATTACACTTGTCTCCAGGGCTTATGCTATTTCCGGGCTATTGAACATGAGGGCACACAGAAACACTATGCCGTATATGACTTTTGAGTTATCACTGATGTCATCAGGGATGTTATCAATGATGCCATTTAACATGTCATAAGTGATGTATCATGTGAGATCATAAGCAGTTCATGGTGGGAGCGTAAGTTATAGATAGCTCAGTAAACTATAACTGGTGAATTTCAGAATTTTTTATTTTATGTTGATACCCCTTAATTCAAACATTCACCACTCATCCATTTCATGCATTTGTTTTCCTAGCTCAGACTATCTTCATAAACCTCTTTCTAATGTACTCTAATATATTGGCAAATTATCTCATTATCACAAGGTCTATTCTGTTATGATCTGGACTGGAGAACATTAGCTCTGCAGCTCTACCTAATCTCCAATCACTGTTTTTTTTTCCTACAGATCCTTCACTGAATATTCAGAAATGTAGTGTGCTACATTGAATTACTTGAGAGCTTCATTTGAATTGAAGTTTTTGTTAGGAAAGGCTTAAGTGTGAAAGCCTAAAATGACCAATGCTGACATTTGATTGGCAGCAGAGCAATGGAGACAAACATTGCTGGATTCAATTGCTTAAATAGATGGAAACAGGCTGTAGGCTGAGCAGAAATGGTAGAACAGTGTTAAAGAGGCAAAATGTGACAGAGAGACTCTTTATTAAGATCATCAGGCACAGGACCAGGACAAAAGAAGGTTCCAAAGGCATGGGGAAACAGGGGACACCAAGGGTAAACAGATATTAACATTGAAAATATAAAGAGGGCATATGTGTAAAAGGAAAGTTACATTTGAGAGGATATGAATAAAATAGAGATTACAACACATCTCCTTCCTATATTTTTTTTTAACAGAAGAACGAAGGAGATATAAAAATCCTGCACAATACATGAAACTGTTCTCAATTATAGTTGAAGACATTCACTGGAAAACATAATTCTTGTGCCACCCCTGAGCTTGAAAACAACCTGGACTGCATGAGCATTCAGGCTGCTCTTAGAAGGTAGACACTGGTATTTCAGCGCAAGAGTTTAACTCTGAAAAGGAGGCACTGCATTTTGCAATTCTGTCCATGTTCCACACCCTGCCATCTATAAGTGTCACCACATTAGTGGTGACTTTAATTACTCTAAGTGGCTTGGGAAATTTACACATACCACACTTCTTAGAGTCAGGAGCTTTGACCACCACCCAATCTCCCACATTACATCTTCTTTATTTCACCCCATGTTTGCTGTCATAGATCGTTTTGTAGTCGTCTTGATGATCCTTGATACACTCATTCACAATTCCTTGCTGGACCCATCTGGTTTCCCACCACCCATCCAATTGGTAAGCATTTTAGTGCCAGGCAGTCTACCCTTAAGCACAAAAAAGGTGAAATGCCAGTAACAGAGTTGGCGGCAGTGTGATAGGACCACAGCAACTTTTTGATGGCAATATTTACTGATAGCAAAACACACAAGATGATGGACGGAATGTTGCACAATGGCAAACATTTACCCCCAGTCACAGATCTGGGTTTAATCCATCGTTATTTTGCTTCACCACGCCACCCCAGTTCAGACATGGCCATATGCAAATCAGTCTTGACCCTGTGCCTCATGGGAACAGTCCAGACCGAACTGCCAAGCCATGTCTTCCCTGGACCGGAATCAAGCATCCTAGGACCGGTTTCGGGCATTCAGCCCTCATCAGCCAGGATAGCCTGACTCCAGTGGCACAGTGAGCACGGGACCCACGTCTTGGCATACCCTTCCCACTTGGGGCGAATTGCAAAACACACAAGATGATGGACGGAATGTTGCACAATGGCAAACATTCACCCCCAGTCACAGATCTGGGTTTAATCCATCGTTATTTTGCTTCACCACACCACCCCAGTTCAGACATGGCCATATGCAAATCAGTCTTGACCCTGTGCCTCATGGGAACAGTCCAGACCGAACTGCCAAGCCATGTCTTCCCTGGACCGGAATCAAGCATCCTAGGACCGGTTTCGGGCATTCAGCCCTCATCAGCCAGGATAGCCTGACTCCAGTGGTGCAGTGAGCACGGGACCCACGTCTGGGCATACCCTTCCCACTTGGGGCGAATTGCAAAACACACAAGATGATGGACGGAATGTTGCACAATGGCAAACATTCACCCCCAGTCACAGATCTGGGTTTAATGCATCGTTATTTTGCTTCACCACGCCACCCCAGTTCAGACATGGCCATATGCAAATCAGTCTTGACCCTGTGCCTCATGGGAACAGTCCAGACCGAACTGCCAAGCCATGTCTGCCCTGGACCGGAATCAAGCATCCTAGGACCGGTTTCGGGCATTCAGCCCTCATCAGCCAGGATAGCCTGACTCCAGTGGCGCAGTGAGCACGGGACCCACGTCTGGGCATACCTTTCCCACTTGGGGCGAATTGCAAAACACACAAGATGATGGACGGAATGTTGCACAATGGCAAACATTCACCCCCAGTCACAGATCTGGGTTTAATCCATCGTTATTTTGCTTCACCACGCCACCCCAGTTCAGACATGGCCATATGCAAATCAGTCTTGACCCTGTGCCTCATGGGAACAGTCCAGACCGAACTGCCAAGCCATGTCTTCCCTGGACCGGAATCAAGCATCCTAGGACCAGTTTCGGGCATTCAGCCCTCATCAGCCAGGATAGCCTGACTCCAGTGGCGCAGTGAGCACGGGACCCACGTCTGGGCATACCCTTCCCACTTGGGGCGAATTGCAAAACACACAAGATGATGGACGGAATGTTGCACAATGGCAAACATTCACCCCCAGTCACAGATCTGGGTTTAATCCATCGTTATTTTGCTTCACCACGCCACCCCAGTTCAGACATGGCCATATGCAAATCAGTCTTGACCCTGTGCCTCATGGGAACAGTCCAGACCGAACTGCCAAGCCATGTCTTCCCTGGACCGGAATCAAGCATCCTAGGACCGGTTTCGGGCATTCAGCCCTCATCAGCCAGGATAGCCTGACTCCAGTGGCGCAGTGAGCACGGGACCCACGTCTGGGCATACCCTTCCCACTTGGGGCGAATTGCAAAACACACAAGATGATGGACGGAATGTTGCACAATGGCAAACATTCACCCCCAGTCACAGATCTGGGTTTAATCCATCGTTATTTTGCTTCACCACGCCACCCCAGTTCAGACATGGCCATATGTAAATCAGTCTTGACCCTGTGCCTCATGGGAACAGTCCAGACCGAACTGCCAAGCCATGTCTTCCCTGGACCGAAATCAAGCATCCTAGGACCGGTTTCGGGCATTCAGCCCTCATCAGCCAGGATAGCCTGACTCCAGTGGCGCAGTGAGCACAGGACCCACGTCTGGGCATACCCTTCCCACTTGGGGCGAATTGCAAAACACACAAGATGATGGACGGAATGTTGCACAATGGCAAACATTCACCCCCAGTCACAGATCTGGGTTTAATGGGAACAGTCCAGACCGAACTGCCAAGCCATGTCTTCCCTGGACCAGAATCAAGCATCCTAGGACCGGTTTCGGGCATTCAGCCCTCATCAGCCAGGATAGCCTGACTCCAGTGGCGCAGTGAGCACGGGACCCACGTCTGGGCATACCCTTCCCACTTGGGGCGAATTGCAAAACACACAAGATGATGGACGGAATGTTGCACAATGGCAAACATTCACCCCCAGTCACAGATCTGGGTTTAATCCATCGTTATTTTGCTTCACCACGCCACCCCAGTTCAGACATGGCCATATGCAAATCAGTCTTGACCCTGTGCCTCATGGGAACAGTCCAGACCGAACTGCCAAGCCATGTCTTCCCTGGACCGGAATCAAGCATCCTAGGACCGGTTTCGGGCATTCAGCCCTCATCAGCCAGGATAGCTTGACTCCAGTGGCGCAGTGAGCACGGGACCCACGTCTGTAGTGTGCTACATTGAATTACTTGAGAGCTTCATTTGAATTGAAGTTTTTGTTAGGAAAGGCTTAAGTGTGAAAGCCTAAAATGACCAATGCTGACATTTGATTGGCAGCAGAGCAATGGAGAGAAACATTGCTGGATTCAATTGCTTAAATAGATGGAAACAGGCTGTAGGCTGAGCAGAAATGGCAGAACAGTGTTAAAGAGGCAAAATGTGACAGAGAGACTCTTTATTAAGATCATCAGGCACAGGACCAGGACAAAAGAAGGTTCCAAAGGCATGGGGAAACAGGGGACACCAAGGGTAAACAGATATTAACATTGAAAATATAAAGAGGGCATATGTGTAAAAGGAAAGTTACATTTGAGAGGATATGAATAAAATAGAGATTACAACACATCTCCTTCCTATATTTTTTTTTAGCAGAAGAACGAAGGAGATATAAAAATCCTGCACAATACATGAAACTGTTCTCAATTATAGTTGAAGACATTCACTGGAAAACATCATTCTTGTGCCACCCCTGAGCTTGAAAACAACCTGGACTGCATGAGCATTCAGGCTGCTCTTAGAAGGTAGACACTGGTATTTCAGCGCAAGAGTTTAACTCTGAAAAGGAGGCACTGCATTTTGCAATTCTGTCCATGTTCCACACCCTGCCATCTATAAGTGTCACCACATTAGTGGTGACTTTAATTACTCTAAGTGGCTTGGAAAATTTACACATACCACACTTCTTAGAGTCAGGAGCTTTGACCACCACCCAATCTCCCACATTACATCTTCTTTATTTCACCCCATGTTTGCTGTCATAGATCGTTTTGTAGTCGTCTTGATGATCCTTGATACACTCATTCACAATTCCTTGCTGGACCCATCTGGTTTCCCACCACCCATCCAATTGGTAAGCATTTTAGTGCCAGGCAGTCTACCCTTAAGCACAAAAAAGGTGAAATGCCAGTAACAGAGTTGGTGGCAGTGTGATAGGACCACAGCAACTTTTTGATGGCAATATTTACTGATAGCCCAGAGATTTGAGTTGACTGATACACTTCTTTAGCATACGGTTCACTATCTTTACCAGCCCGTTTGCTTTTGGACAATATAGAGCAGTTTTAAGGTCTACAATAGATACGTTCTTTAGAAAATCATTCATCTCAACAGAGGTGAATTGAACACCATTATCTGCGATGAGGGAACTGGGTATACCTTCAATCATGAAAGAGTCTGACAACAAATCAATCATGTCACGGGTAGTAATACGATTGACCACTCTAACAACAATCGAGTGGGAATAGTAATCCACTATAAAGTAATAATGAACTTGCTAGACCACTTTGAACCATTGAGAGGACCCATGATGTCTAGTCCTAATTTGTCCCATGGTTTGGTTGGTACTTCACTGGGGACAGGGGGGCCTTCCTCATGTACTTTCTTTTATCACTCTTGGAGCATGTCAGGCAATCCTTGACCCTGTCCTGTCAAGAATGTTCATACCAGGGAACCAGTATGTAGCCTTGACCTTGGATTTGGTAGTACTGTCCCCCAAATGCCCTTCATGTGCCAGGTCCACAATTCTCTCCCAGATATCCCCTGGAGGAACAATTTTCTCACCTCTCATAATCATGTCCTTGTGAATATGCAATTCATGTCTAACCTCCCAATAACTGCGGATATCCTCATGTAAACCATTAGGTTTTGGTGGTACCCATGAACAATATTGTCCCTTAAAGCAAAAAGAATGGCATCATTTTCTGAACACTCAATCCACTACTCCCTGGAGATACCAAGGCTGGTCACAGTCAAGATAGGTTCATCCATATTATCCTCATCCATACTACTACTGTTATATCCCACATAGAGGCCCTAATGTAGACCTGTTCGTACATGCCCTAAAATGGACGTATTCATATTTACCCTAATATGGTCATATTCGTACTTGCCCTATTATGGTCATGGCCGCATATGCCCAATTATGGTCATAACTGTACATGTCCTATTATAGTCATGATTCCTTATATAGGCATGATCTTTCACCTACATTGGTCCCAGCTAGTACACAACGAGCTCTGAGGGCTGAACGTTATCTATCCTGTGGTTTTGAATACAGCAGGGTTTTTCCAAACACAGGCCCACACTGTACTCATTAATTATGCATGGCTCTCTAAGAATACACCACTGGCATAATACACCACATACATAGGGGCCGATTCCGATCTCGGTCGGAGGCGCACCCAATACCATTCGGTCGGGAAAAAAGCCATGCGAAAGCCAGTTTCCCGACCGATCCGTACAGCACACCGAACGAGCAAGTACGATGCGCACAACAGCAAAAATTCCCGGCCGAGCCGTACTCACCCAAACCAGGTCCTGTTCTACGACCGAGGCGAATCCGGAAACGCCGAATCGAGTCGCACGGAAGGGAAAATGCAGCCCCGTCCGGCCGGACAAGTACGATGCGCTTTCCGTACGCGCCGAACCCGTCGCTACGCACGGCACGTCAAAGCATCCGGGAGAGGCGCACATAAGCTCCGAATCGCGCCACAACACGATCCACGGCTACGAGACGAACACAGCACAGACGAGGACGACGCGAAGCGACGAGGACGAAGCGAAGCGACGAGGACGAAGCCAAGCGACGAGGACGACGCGAAGCAACGAGAAGGACGAACGACACGAACCAACCATGAATCCCTTCGTCCCGATCATACCAATATTCTACATCTACTACCGGAACAGGCACGGACGCGTACGGCGCAGAAGGTAAGTCAGACACCAACCACAAAACACATACAACACGTACACGACACATCACACACATACACTGGGAATCTGAATATACTTGCAACAGCAGCACCATAGGGGCGGGATGCCCATCACCAATGCCACATATGCACACAGGGGCCTGAATGCGCGCCACCACCCCAACCCAGGGGGGCTGGATGCCAACCACCCTCAACCAGGGGGGGCAGGATGCCTACCACTACTTCCACCCTCACCCAGGGGGGGCTGGATGCCTACCACTACTACCACCCTTAGCCAGGGTGGCAGGATGCCTACCACTACTACCACCCTTAGCCAGGGGGGCAGGATGCCTACCACTACTACCACCCTTAGCCAGGGGGCAGGATGCCCACCACTACTACCACCCTTAGCCAGGGGGGCTGGATGCCTACCACTACTACCACCCTTAGCCAGGGGGCAGGATGCCCACCACTACTACCACCCTCACCCAGGGGGGCTGGATGCCTACCACTACTACCACCCTCACCCAGGGGTGGCAGGATGCCTACCACTACTACCACCCTTAGCCAGGGTGGCAGGATGCCTACCACTACTACCACCCTTAGCCAGGGGGCAGGATGCCCACCACTACTACCACCCTTAGCCAGGGGGGCTGGATGCCTACCACTACTACCACCCTTAGCCAGGGGGGCAGGATGCCCACCACTACTACCACCCTCACCCAGGGGGGCTGGATGCCTACCACCACTACCACCCTCACCCAGGGGTGGCAGGATGCCTACCACTACTACCACCCTTAGCCAGGGTGGCAGGATGCCTACCACTACTACCACCCTTAGCCAGGGGGGCAGGATGCCTACCACTACTACCACCCTTAGCCAGGGGGCTGGATGCCTACCACTACTACCACCCTTAGCCAGGGGGCAGGATGCCCACCACTACTACCACCCTCACCCAGGGGGGCTGGATGCCTACCACTACTACCACCCTTAGCCAGGGTGGCAGGATGCCTACCACTACTACCACCCTCACCCAGGGGTGGCAGGATGCCTACCACTACTACCACCCTCACCCAGGGGGGCAGGATGCCTACCACTACTACCACCCTCACCCAGGGGGGCAGGATGCCCACCACTACTACCACCCTTAGCCAGGGTGGCAGGATGCCTACCACTACTACCACCCTTAGCCAGGGGGCAGGATGCCTACCACTACTACCACCCTTAGCCAGGGGGCAGGATGCCTACCACTACTACCACCCCAACCCAGGGGCGGCTGGATGCCTACCACTACTACCACCCTTAGCCAGGGGGGCTGGATGCCTACCACTACTACCACCCTTAGCCAGGGGGCAGGATGCCCACCACTACTACCACCCTCACCCAGGGGGGCTGGATGCCTACCACTACTACCACCCTCACCCAGGGGGGGCAGGATGCCTACCACTACTACCACCCTCACCCAGGGGGGCAGGATGCCTACCACTACTACCACCCTTAGCCAGGGGGGCTGGATGCCTACCACTACTACCACCCTCACCCAGGGGGGCAGGATGCCTACCACTACTACCACCCTTAGCCAGGGGGGCTGGATGCCTACCACTACTACCACCCCAACCCAGGGGGGCAGGATGCCCACCACTACTACCACCCTCACCCAGGGGGGGCTGGATGCCTACCACTACTACCACCCTTAGCCAGGGTGGCAGGATGCCTACCACTACTACCACCCTCACCCAGGGGTGGCAGGATGCCTACCACTACTACCACCCTCACCCAGGGGGGCAGGATGCCTACCACTACTACCACCCTCACCCAGGGGGGCAGGATGCCCACCACTACTACCACCCTTAGCCAGGGTGGCAGGATGCCTACCACTACTACCACCCTTAGCCAGGGGGGCAGGATGCCTACCACTACTACCACCCTTAGCCAGGGGGCAGGATGCCTACCACTACTACCACCCCAACCCAGGGGGGCTGGATGCCTACCACTACTACCACCCTTAGCCAGGGGGCAGGATGCCCACCACTACTACCACCCTCACCCACGGGGGGCAGGATGCCTACCACTACTACCACCCTTAGCCAGGGTGGCAGGATGCCTACCACTACTACCACCCTTAGCCAGGGGGCAGGATGCCTACCACTACTACCACCCCAACCCAGGGGCGGCTGGATGCCTACCACTACTACCACCCTTAGCCAGGGGGGCTGGATGCCTACCACTACTACCACCCTTAGCCAGGGGGCAGGATGCCCACCACTACTACCACCCTCACCCAGGGGGGCTGGATGCCTACCACTACTACCACCCTCACCCAGGGGGGCAGGATGCCTACCACTACTACCACCCTCACCCAGGGGGGCAGGATGCCTACCACTACTACCACCCTTAGCCAGGGGGGCTGGATGCCTACCACTACTACCACCCTCACCCAGGGGGGCAGGATGCCTACCACTACTACCACCCTTAGCCAGGGGGGCTGGATGCCTACCACTACTACCACCCCAACCCAGGGGGGCTGGATGCCTACCACTACTACCACCCTTAGCCAGGGGGCAGGATGCCCACAACTACTACCACCCTCACCCAGGGGGGCAGGATGCCTACCACTACTACCACCCTTAGCCAGGGGGCAGGATGCCTACCACTACTACCACCCTTAGCCAGGGTGGCAGGATGCCTACCACTACTACCACCCTTAGCCAGGGGGGCAGGATGCCTACCACTACTACCACCCTTAGCCAGGGGGCAGGATGCCTACCACTACTACCACCCCAACCCAGGGGGGCTGGATGCCTACCACTACTACCACCCTTAGCCAGGGGGCAGGATGCCCACCACTACTACCACCCTCACCCACGGGGGGCAGGATGCCTACCACTACTACCACCCTTAGCCAGGGTGGCAGGATGCCTACCACTACTACCACCCTTAGCCAGGGGGCAGGATGCCTACCACTACTACCACCCTTAGCCAGGGGGCAGGATGCCCACCACTACTACCACCCTCACCCAGGGGGGCTGGATGCCTACCACTACTACCACCCTTAGCCAGGGGGGCAGGATGCCTACCACTACTACCACCCTCACCCAGGGGTGGCAGGATGCCTACCACTACTACCACCCTTAGCCAGGGTGGCAGGATGCCTACCACTACTACCACCCTTAGCCAGGGGGCAGGATGCCTACCACTACTACCACCCTTAGCCAGGGGGCAGGATGCCCACCACTACTACCACCCTTAGCCAGGGGGGCTGGATGCCTACCACTACTACCACCCTTAGCCAGGGGGCAGGATGCCCACCACTACTACCACCCTCACCCAGGGGGGCTGGATGCCTACCACTACTACCACCCTCACCCAGGGGTGGCAGGATGCCTACCACTACTACCACCCTTAGCCAGGGTGGCAGGATGCCTACCACTACTACCACCCTTAGCCAGGGGGCAGGATGCCTACCACTACTACCACCCTTAGCCAGGGGGGCAGGATGCCCACCACTACTACCACCCTTAGCCAGGGGGGCTGGATGCCTACCACTACTACCACCCTTAGCCAGGGGGGCTGGATGCCTACCACTACTACCACCCCCACTCATAGGATGGACAATGCATGACACAACAAGCACACCACAACCTAGGGAATGCAAGATTAAGACATCCCCCCACCACCATGACAAGCGTGTGTAGGCTGTGTCAAATGCCTACAACACCGAACATGACTTTCAACATACAATGTGACCCCCTAGCACATGTGCCACACATATATGTGTGTGGCACCCACAATGCAAGCAGCCCATGACCATTGTGGCAATGGGGCCTAAACCCCCATCATCACAGTGACCAAAAGGTAAGTGTGGGGTCCATAGCTGAAGCACATTTTGACCATTGTGGCAATGGGGTCCAAACCCCCATCATCACAGTGACCAAAAGGCAAGTGTGGGGTCCATAGCTGAAGCACATTTTGACCATTGTGGCAATGGGGTCTACACCCTCATCATCACAGTGACCAAAAGGTAATTGTTGACAAAGAAAGAGCTGCAACTGCCAAACTGCATGGATCATTCCTGCTCACAGAACCAAAAACTCATCTGTGGCAAAGTAGTGTATGTGTCCCATTGCAACATAAATTGGGGGAGCCAAATACTGCAGTGCAAATGAAACATTCCTTTGGCCATGTGCAGACAAACAACACCCATGGGGGCTGAGACCGTCAACAGTCATCAATGACACAATGACAGAAGTGACCATCAGAATGCAGAACCACATATTTGCACCAATGGGCACACAAATGCAGATACCCTGTGGAGACAGCAGATGTGAGGTGAACAGATACCATACCATGGCAGCAATGGGACACACAAACCATGATCACTGTGCTGACCGATGACCTAGGAGTCCCAGGGACAGCAGGGGAAACACACCAAACAACATACAGCCAATGGCACACCCAAGATATGCCAATGCAGTGGTGCAGATGCACAAACACAAACAGGCAGACCAACACTGTCATCATACACAGCAGGTGAGGGGTGGGGGTGCCAGTGTCCCCAGGCAACCACACAACACATGAGGAGAGCTGAATACCAATCATACAGATGTGCATACACTGCCACACTAAGGTAACTCATGGATCCAAATCCCCTATGTGGGCAAGCAGGCATTGTCAGGTGAGAGGGAGCACAAAACACACATGTCACACAGGCACGTAGGAACAACAACTGACACAGCAAGTCACAGACACACCACAGCACCACCCCCAGGGCCCCCACAATGTGGTGACCCTGGGCTGAATAAAAATACCACTGTGATGACAAAGCTAAATGTCGTTCACACTATGAACCACAGTCAGGTGTCCTGAGCAACAAACTACCATCACACCTACACAAGCACAAATCAATCAGCATGGCCAGTAAGCCAAGGCCAACATGGAGGCAGGGGCCTAGCCGGGCAACAACTCTCATCTGCACACACTCAACACCACACCCTCGACCTCCAACAATGTGCAGCAGTGAAGTACACATGCACTGGTGACATTGCACATGCACCCATGACTATTCCAGGGTGGTGGGTGGGAACCAAGGTGTAGAAACACATCACACATGGACACTCAACAAGACTCCTGAATGTCTGACACACTGCACACTACGCTGTACATGGACATGACGGCAATACCACACCGACCAATGGGATCCCAGCCACAGTCACACACCAATGAAGAAGCCAAGGTCACCCACAACGAACACACATAGACAACTTCCAACATTGCAGCTCTGACCCTGAGGAGTGGCAGCAGTCACACACACAACATGTCACAATCACTGAAAGATAACACAAACTGGAAATCACATGACAGGGGCAAACAACAAGTGCCAAGGGGAAACCTGACTGTGACCCATCTGCGTCTGCACACAAACTCAGCCCTGACAGCAAACACACCTATGGGTGACACCCTGATGACCAGTAATGTGCCATGCACCCACATCACAGAGAACACAGGGAGAAGACTTTGGGGGAACATAGCTCAAGTCAGCAAGCATCACAAACAGGTACAACACTAGGGATCACAGCATGCGCAGATGAATGGAAGTGAACACACAGACATGCACATACAACACACACCTTGGGTGCAGGCAATGTCACACGTGTACACACTGCCATGAGGGGACTCCACTCCTGTGTGAGGAAAGCTGTGCCATATGTTGCCTCAGTAGGGCCCCATCATGTCAGCTGAGCACTTGGTCACACAATCAACAATTAGCACCAAATGAGGGCTCCCATCACATCAGCCTGGTCATGGATGTGCCAACGGAATCATCAGCACAGATCCAACACACTTGTATAGCAATGTTGCACTGACTACACGGATGAGTCCCTCCCCATTGATGCCCAAACCTGCATGTCCACTGGAGATGGCAACACGGTCAGGGAAGTAGACAAATGCAACGATGGCAGGCACAACAGATGTGCAGGGGTGGAAGCCACAGATATGAAATTGCCAATGTAAGTAGGAAACCCATTGCCAAATACTGAACACATGACACCCTCAGATGCTGCTATTGATGACATGGATACACCACATGATAGGACACATTCCCCCTGGACCACATGGGTTCCTGCACAGTAACACTTCATAATCATGAGACCAGATATCACCATCACTGCAGCAAGGGCATGGTTAGCTGCACCAACAACATGTACATCTGAAGCATGAGCACTAGAGAAAAGAAAGTTGCTTTATTCAGCATATGTGTTGAGGCCAAACGAAGTCCTGAAAAAAGAGCAAAGGCCAATGGCCAGTCCATTGTCAAAGTTCAAACAGGGTGACACTGGCAGATGTCACCCTACGCATGCCTGCACAATACCAGGGACAATCCACTAGGAGGGGCAACCGGGGGCAGGCCAGGCACCGCAGGGACAGGATCAGGGCTCACCAGGGGGAGTCAGGGAAGGGGTGGTGGGTGCAGGAGAGCCACTGACAACTGCAGTGGAGGTGTCTGACATGGTGTGTGCCGGCACAACTGGGGGGCATGACACAGATGTCGTGGGTGCCGGCACAACTGCAGTGGACCCTGCAGATGGGGTGGACAGGTCCGCCACTGCAGTGCCCAAGTCAGACAGGGCGGTAGTGGACTCCACTGCAGTGCCTACCTCCAGGGGAGGAGAATGGGGAACAGGCAAGGTGGGTTGGACAGAGGGGGGACACCCTCACCACATCAGTGGCACAGACAAGCGCAGCGGGGGGTGTGGTGCTGGGAGAGCAAGTGGCAGGGGGAGAAGGCCGGAGCATCTTGGGGATGGTATATCTGTGGGTGGGGGAACCTGGGGCAGGGTGTGGTGGGGGCACCTGTGCAGTGGGGGCCTGAGGGATGGAGGACGGAGACCTTGTGCCTGAGCTGCAGGGTGGTGGCGGGGTCTTGCTCTTAGCACTCCGGGGGACTTGCGGGTGGGGGCCTCAGTCCGTCTGCGCCTGGGGGAGGGTGTCCGGGGGCGAGGGGCACTCTGCTCCGTGTGGGTGGGCTTCCTCTTCCCCCGGGATGCTGGAGCAGCTTCATCGGTGGGGAAGAGGCCGAGGTCACAGAGGAAGAGCTGCTGTGACTTTGGGGTTGCAGGTGAGGCAAGGGAGGGTGCTTTGGAGGGAGAGGGAACTGAGGACTGCGCAGTGCATGTGGATGCGTGTGTGTGTTCCAGGGCCCCATCCCCTGTGAGTCTGGCTTCAGTCCCCTGAATGTGCGTGCGTGTGCGTTTTGTCATTGGCGTGTGTGTCAGTGTGCTGGATGTGTGTGTGCTGGTGTGTGCCTGTGCCAGTGTGTGTGTGCCTGGGATGGGTAAGGTGCTGGGGAGTGTGGATGGAGCAGAGGCAGGAGGGGTGAGGGACCGTTTGAGGAGGGACACTGCTGCCGTCAGGGAGGAGTCCATGGACCTATTGCCCCTCTGTAGGTCAGACATGCCCGATGAGATGCCCTCCATGAACGACACCAGCTGAGTCAACAGCGCGGTGTGCGCATGGAGGACACTCAGCATGGCTGTCTGCCCTACATGGAGCTGGCGAAGGAGGTACACAGACTCCTCACTCAGGGCAGCAGGGGACACAGGGGCAGGGGGTGCGGTGCCTGGCCCAAAGGAGACACGCTCCCGGACATGGGAGCCTCCACGGACCTGGGGAATGGGAGCCGATGGGAGGGCGGTGGTGGTGCTGGTGGTGGCGGGGACAGCAACACTAGCTGGGGTGTGGTGGCTGCTGACACCCGCCTCCACAAGGGAGTCATCCTCCGAGTTGCTCTGGTCCTCAGCTGAGGTGGATGCTGCTGAGGACTCCTCGGTGTGGCTCCCTCGCCCTCCGTGCCACTGGGTCCCTCCGACCACTCCTCGGCTGCTGACCCAGTCTGGCTCTCCGGCTCCTCCTGGTCCGTGGAGCTGTCCCCTTCCGTGGCCGTGGATGTATCTGCAAACAATGGGGAAACAGACAGACATCAGTCACCTGCACCAAACGCACACACCACTGTGAGCACAGCACATTACAGAGCAAGCCCTGGCATCATTAGTTGTACATTGCTAAAAGTGCCCTAATTGAACAGGAGAAGTCAATTGTCAGTCTGATGCCAAGCATGGCACTCACATCCCACATGGCCTTGCACCCATCTGTCTGGTGTCTGTTGGATTGCAACACCCCAGTGTTGACACATGCACCAAGTACACAGTAGTTGGACAGTGCAGAGGACACGGTGTGGACACATCACAGCTCTTGCCACTGAGTCAGTACAGGTTTACGGATGTAAGGGATGCCCAGAGTCAAATAGGAAATGCATGTGATGCATTCCAGCGACAGACACCATGATGCACCCATGTCCTGATAGCCAGCGCCACTATGGTGTGCATGTAGCACATGTCACTCCCCTGCAGGATCACCAATCAGTAGACACATGCCATGGCGGAGGCATGACTGCAAAGTCATACATCACTGTCTCAGTGATGTATGACTTTGCAGCCAGACAACAACACTCTGCACTGTGTCACAATAGTAGGTCATGGGGAATGCAAGTCCTGGAGCTGCACAAGTGCACATGTACATCCCCCCCACAACACATCCTCTTAACCCTCATCTGTCCAGGTCATACCTATTGGACATATGGGAGACCTGTGACACTACCCTCTGAACCTGAGCCCCTCACACTCTGCTGTGCATGGGGAACAGCTGCCTGAACTTCACATTTACATGCCCCAGTCTGCATGGGCAGCTGATCAGACACCTATGTGTCACACAAGTATCGTCTCCTATGGTCACATCTCCAGTGGCATGCTGAGCCCCTACCAAGAAACTCCACAGCAGTCCTGGCGACTAATCCACAGCACACTGACACAGAGGCAGACACCTGAGGGGTCAAAACACTGTGCACAATGTGTCCTCTGATACACGGGAGTGGGAGTACAGAGTGTATTGTATGGCCTGGAGTAGGCATGACTGTCCAGCCCCACATGAATGAGGGATGAGCCCTGGACTGTAGGCAGCTGGCTAAGTATGTGTGACACACGTCATATACATACTCCTGGGGCCCAAACATTGTTCCCACCCGCAGCATGGGTGTGTGCCAGGTACCCCAGCCACATGTGGTGGATCAGCTCAGCAATTGGACCACAGATCAAAGTAACACGCTGAATACATGTCAGAATACAGGCATTGTGTAAGCAATGGACCCACCCATGATGCCCACCACAGAGTCAGGGAAACAGATGCTGTCTCCCACCTTGAGTCAAGCAAACTGCAAGGACACAGTCCTAAGTGACAGAATTCCCTGCATGTAAGGGCCACACCTGGGTATCAGATGAGGAGTGGGCAGTGCACAATAGAGGGACATGGCTCCTGGACAACATGACTGCTGTACTGTGGCAGTTCAACCTGGCCCGAGGAGGGCACATAACATGTTAGACAGAGTACACAGTGCAGTCTTTGACTCACCCCCTCCTTGCTGCTCTCTGGCCTTCAGCTGCCCATCCAGGTCTGGAAAGACCACCGCCAGGATCCTGAGCATGTGGGGGGTCAGGGTCCGTGTTCCGCCCCTCCTGCGAGGAGGCGACAGCTTCAGCTGGACCCGTGCAATCCTCCGGGTCCAGCCCCGAAGGTCCTGCCACCTCTTTTGGCAGTTGCGGATCCGGCGCTTGTAGACCCCCACGGACCGGACAGCCCGGACGATGTCCTTCCATATCTCATGCTTCCGATGGGCAGAAGCCTGTCAGGATGACAAAGTGATAAGGCCATTACTACACATGCAACATATCCGTGCATGACACAGTTGCATATACATGTCGCAATCACAGGGGCACATGGTGTACCCAGGCAGTGCACGGCTGCCCATGGACAGTTTTCCAGAAGTCACTACATGGTATCATAGCATGGGGAGTAAAACCCTGTTCAGAAGCACTGTCACTGCACCATACCTGTCCAGTGCAAGTCACTACACACTATGGGGGTGACAACTACTCAGTGAGCCTGCTAGCCAGTGGTGTGCTGACTCTCAGCCTTGCTAGTCAGACAAAATGCACATTCAGAAAGGCAGTGCACAGAACACTCACCTGCTCCCCTGGTGTCCCATACAGCTTGCTGTACTGTGGAAGTAGGCTGTCCAGCAGGGCCTGGTTCTCTTCAAGGCTGAAGGCTGGGGCTCTCTCCACAGTACGTGCCATTGCAGGGTCCAGAGGGGCAGAGACAGCAGCAGTGCAGTGGCAGATGTCGTCCTGGAGCATGTAGTGCAGGCAAGTGGGCTCTCAGGGGAACATGCAGCAATATATATGTGCTGGAGAGGCAGATACTGTCCCTTGTGTCCAAAGTGATAGGTCCAAGTCGTTTGCATCTTCTGAATCTGGCCAATCCATGGAATAGCAGCACCAAAACACGCCCACAGCATCCTTCAAAATTTCAACTTCATGACATACATGATTTTGCAACATTGTTGTGGGTGACCAACTGATTTTCCAGCAACCGACTCGTTCGAATATTCGAAAACGCGTCCGTTGCCAGGCAAGCCCATTGTCAATGGGTGCGCACCGATCGGTCCATTGAGGTACAACGCGCACAGGGGTACAACGCGTACCCGCACACATTGAATGCAATGGGCCGGCCGGAGGCACCGATCGGTCCATTGCAGTACAACGCGCACAGGGGTACAACGCGTACCCGCACACATTGAATGCAATGGGCCGGCCGGAGGCACCGATCGGTCCATTGCAGTACAACGCGCACAGGGGTACAACGCGTACCCGCACACATTGAATGCAATGGGCCGGCCGGAGGCACCGATCGGTCCATTGCAGTACAACGCGCACAGGGGTACAACGCTGCACCCGCACACATTGAATGCAATGGGCCGGCCGGAGGCACCGATCGGTCCATTGCAGTACAACGCGCACAGGGGTACAACGCGTACCCGCACACATTGAATGCAATGGGCCGGCCGGAGGCACCGATCGGTCCATTGCAGTACAACGCGCACAGGGGTACAACGCGTACCCGCACACATTGAATGCAATGGGCCGGCCGGAGGCACCGATCGGTCCATTGCAGTACAACGCGCACAGGGGTACAACGCGCACCCGCACACATTGAATGCAATGGGCCGGCCGGAGGCACCGATCGGTCCATTGCAGTACAACGCGCACAGGGGTACAACGCGCACCCGCACACATTGAATGCAATGGGCCGGCCGGAGGCACCGATCGGTCCATTGCAGTACAACGCGCACAGGGGTACAACGCGTACCCGCACACATTGAATGCAATGGGCCGGCCGGAGGCACCGATCGGTCCATTGCAGTACAACGCGCACAGGGGTACAACGCGTACCCGCACACATTGAATGCAATGGGCCGGCCGGAGGCACCGATCGGTCCATTGCAGTACAACGCGCACAGGGGTACAACGCGTACCCGCACACATTGAATGCAATGGGCCGGCCGGAGGCACCGATCGGTCCATTGCAGTACAACGCGCACAGGGGTACAACGCGTACCCGCACACATTGAATGCAATGGGCCGGCCGGAGGCACCGATCGGTCCATTGCAGTACAACGCGCACAGGGGTACAACGCGTACCCGCACACATTGAAAGCAATGGGCCGGCCGGAGGCACCGATCGGTCCATTGCAGTACAACGCGCACAGGGGTACAACGCGTACCCGCACACATTGAAAGCAATGGGCCGGCCGGAGGCACCGATCGGTCCATTGCTGTTCAACGCATCACTGTACATGTGACTGGCATATGTCAGCATGCCTGTCTCAGATGGACATATGCCAGCCACAGATAGCTCCCAGGGAGTGAGGGGCACACCTACATCACGACAGCCTGTCCAAACCTTATCATAAGGCATGTAAGGCTGCATTTCCTATTGTGTGTATGTTGGTGTACATGTTGTCCTGTGGGTGTCACCTGTGGGCAGCCACCCCCAGGCTGTGCACGTGTTAATGGGGACAGGATCCTGGGTGTTACGTGTACGTGACCACTGTGATGTGCAACTGTTCATATCTGTGCATGTGCCATGGTCACATTTCACAGTGGTGTTTGTGTATGTCATGTCACATACCCCGTGAGTCCCATGTGGGACGGTATGTTTGAGCCAGGGTGTCCCAGTGGCACAATAGTGATGGCCCTCCACAGTCTTTGTGCATGTAGTGTTTACAATGTCTCTGATTTCATGTGCACAATGGGAGACAGTCTCCACATCCACGTTGTGTGTGCATGGACTCTGATGTTGTGCGTGTGTGTCACAGACGTCCATGGCTCTCCTGCCATGGCAAGTGTGGCCACTACCTGTGGGGGTCATGTTTGTTTTGTTGTGGTGTACACATGATACTCCAGGTGATGCCAGTGTCCATGTGGCATTACAGGGTCCCTGGGAATGTGCCTGTCGTTGAGCTGTGGTGCCTGGGGCACATCTGTCCTCACATGTCACTGGGGGGTGACTGTGACACAGCATCATGATATCCAATGGGCCAACCTGGGACAAATTGATGCCACCTGTAGGACCGTGTTGACAGATGTTGGCCATGTATGTACCATACATGTCGTTCCGGTACTGCACACTTCATGTAGTTGTGCCTCATGATGATGTATGTTGGGATCTTGAGTGTGTTCAATGCCGCATATGTGGGGTGACTGACGATCTTGCTTACTTCTCCTCTGCACTGCAGGGCTCCTGCTGTCCATCGGCCATTCCCAGACCTGGCAACGATGGTGGAACGGGACAGCATCCGACGGTACCGCTTCACCAGGCAGCTGATTGAGGATTTTGCAGTGCAGTTGTCCCCACATTTGCAGCCTGGCCGGCCGTATCCTACAGCGCTGACCCCCAAGGTGAAGGTGATGGCAGCCCTACACTTCTTTGCCACCGGTACCTTCCAACATACTGTGGCGTCTGCTGGTGGGATGTCACAGACCATGTTCAGCCGTGTGCTCCGCGATTTCTTGGCGGCAATGTTGCTCTTCCTGAACCGGTACATCTATTTCCCTAGACTGCGACGACTCACTGACGTGAAGAGTGACTTTTATGCCCTGGGGAGGATGCCGCATGTCATTGGCTCCATTGATGGGACACATGTGGCTTTGGTACCACCACAGGCCCAGGAGCAGGCCTACAGGAACCGCAAGCACTACCACTCGGTCAATGCACTGGTGGTGTGTCTTGCAGACATGACCATCACACACGTGTGTGCCCGTTTCCCTGGTTCAGCACACGATGCCTTTGTGATGAGGAGTAGTCGCATCCCCAGGTTGATGGCACAGATGCAGAACCAGCGTGCCTGGCTTGTCGGTGTGTACTGACTTTGTGCCATTGTGTGTGATCTGATCTGTAGTATTCCGCCCACTTTTCCAAGTCAGCTGATGTGCACTTGTCTGTCCGTAGGTGACTCGGGATACCCCAACATGCCGTGGTTGCTGACACCCCTCAGGAACCCTGTGACACCTGCCCAGATGCGCTACAATGAGGCACATGGTCGGACCAGGAGAGTGATTGAGCGGACCTTTGGTCTCCTGAAGAGCCGCTTCCGCTGCCTGGACAAGACCGGAGGGTCCCTCCCATATGCCCCTGCGAAAGTGTGCAAGATTATCATCGTCTGCTGCATGCTCCACAACCTGGCAGTGCGGAAGGAGTTGCCTCTCATCCAGGATGACGATGACCAACATCCGCCACCTGTGGAGGATCCTGGCCTGGACCACGATGCCAGTGACGATGATGATGATGATGGTGATGGTGATGTCCGCACACAGCTCATCACCAACTTCTTTAGCTGAATGTGAGTATCCTGAGGTGTCATGTCAATGATGTGAGTTGGCATGATGTGTGGGTGGTGCTCTGGTGCTGTTGGAGTGTGTCCATGGGCTACTTGACTGGATGTGTGTTGCGATGTGTGGTGACAGGTGGGCTGTACTCCCCAACAGTGTTGACATGCTAACTTGGTTCTGGGTGGGTATCTTGTAACATGTATTGTGCATGAGTTTTGCTGTTCTGTCCTGTACTCCATTGCTTTTGACTGTGTGTCATTTCTGTCCTTCACAGGGTACTTTCAGATTCGTTTGGTCAACTGTGTCCACCGACAACGTGATTGCACATCCAGGCTGGTAGCTGTTGTGTCCCTACAGGTGATGTGCGCCACACCCATGGACTTCCTTCTGTCTACAGTTGTTGACTGTGTGCCCGCTACCAGGTGGGGTTACCTTGCATCTGTAGTGGTTACGGCATGTTGCTACTGTGTAATAAACCTGTGCTTCACTTAGTGATGTGCGTTGTCTGTGGTCACACATTTGACTGCCATTTGCTTACTGCACCTGTGGGCTACTTGACTACAACTGGGAATGGGTGTGGTGTCTGTGCATTGCACCGTCTTCCCTGGCAACATCAGTGTAGGCAATGAGTCAGATGGCCTAGGTGTGTATGTGTTGTGTAGCCCTGGTGGTGTGTCTCCCTCATATGTGTCACGTTGCCTGTACTCACATGCCTGTGTTGTCCTTGCTGTTGCAGTTCGCATACACAGTGTAATTTTGTTGTTCATCATCCCCATAACAGTACCCACGTTGGAATCACGACAGAGGCAAGTATGGTGTATTATTGTGTTTATTGTGATACATCTGTGATAATAGTGCATAGGATGGATTGTGCTGTACATGAATCTTGCAATCCCAAGTTCCTAGATGAATAGAAAGTCCAGGTAGACAGGATCCCCAGTATCGGGGCCACAGTTGTCTGACACATTGTTCCAACTTGTACTCCCCATGCAATGTGTGGGAGTAGTGTTGCCATCAACAGGGTGAACAGTCTGTGCACAAAGGCGAAAATCCAGAACAGGTTCAGGCTTCCTGGGAGTTGCGCTTGGCCATCAGCCTCTCACTTTCCCCTCCTCGGACGACCCCTCTTCTTGGGGGGGGGCCCTCAAGTGCAGGCTGCTGCGGTGCAGGGGACTCTCCGCCAGAGTCCTCCTCCCTCCCTGTGGCAGTTGCAGTTTGTTCGGTACCAGATGTTGTTGGCACACAGGGAGGTGTGGACTGGTTGCTGTTCATCTGGCGGAGGCATTGTAAAATGTCCCTGTGCACCGCCGTCATCTCATGTAGTACATCCCACTTGGACTCCACGCGGGTCATGTGGGAGTCCACACGTGACATGTGGGAGTCCACACGTGACATGTGTGACTCCACATGGGACATGTGGGAGTCCAAGCGGGCATGATGGGCAGCCTGCTGCTGTTTGATGTCTCTGAGGAGCCCCACTACCTGGCTGAGCTCTCCGGTGCTGGACTGGTACGCATCAGCTATGCGTACCAGTTGTGGGTCTTCATGCACACCAGCAACGTCTGCAAGCAGCGACCTCTGTCTCCCACCCCTCCCACCACCCCTGCTGACATGTGCAGTGTGTGCAGTTGCACGCACAGATAACCCTGGTCCACCTTGGGGGTTGGTGGTGGTGGTGGTGTCCATGGCCCCAGGTTGGTCCAGGGTCACTGCGCTGGTGTTGTTCCTTATTCTGTCCATGTCGGCAGGGATGGTATTCGTGGTGACAGTCGTTGGAGGGGTGGGTGCAGGGGGTGCAGCTGGTGGACCTGCTGGTGCTGCAGCTGGTGGTCCTGCTGGTGCAGCATGTTGACTTGCACCGGATGTGCCAGGTTGTTCTTCATCGTCCGAGGAGGACAGAGGCTGTACGACGCCAGTGAGCTCGGCATCCTCTTGAGCCTGGGACTGGGACTCCTCAGCGTCTGCTGCTGTGTCCCTATCATCACCTGTTTTTGGGAGACACAAACAATGTATGTCATGTTTCTGCAGGCATCAGTGGTTGACACACCTGACAGTTGTGACTGTGCCTCGGGGTGCGGGCCTGTACATTGTATTGTCCTAAGTCGTCACAGTCAGGGGTTGATATTGGTGTGGCACATTGTCCTGCATTATTTGGGCATTTCTATGTATTCTCTGGGGTGTGAACATGGTCTGCATTGATTGTGTTTGGTTGACAGCCAGACCTCCTTCCCACCCACCCACCCACCCAGTCAGTTATCCCACCATGGAACGTGCTTGCATTGCAGGGAGTGTAAGTTGTCTCTCAGGATGTCAGTCAGAGGTGTCCTGCTGTTTGTTGGTGCACAGTTGGCAGCAGGGCCTTGTGCTCCCCGCAGCAGTAGCCAGTGTCAGCCATCTTGTGAGTCCTTCTCCACTCCCTGTGATGTGAGCATGGTTCAGGGTGGTGTTGATGGGCCAGTTGTGAGGCTGAGCAATGTCTGTGACTACGACTCCCATCATGCTATTGCCTCCACCCCCTTCCCAGCATGCCCATGCTTCCTTCCTTTTGACTCTGCTTCCCTGTGGGGTGGGCTGGCTGTGCTGACAGGATGGCTGGGAGTGTTGTCCTGGCAGTTGTTTGGCTAAGAGTCCCAAGAGTGTCCCTGTGCTTCACACAACATAACCCAGGGTGGTGGTGCTTTGTGGGATCTTGTGTTAGGATGGAGGGCATTGCATTCTACCAGGTGGGTACTGTGGAGTTTGTGTTGGGGGGGGGTGTGAGGGGAGGTGCTGGTGACTATGGTCAGTGCTGCAAGTCCCCCTTCCCACCCAGCCAGCCGGATATCCCACCATGGAACGTGCTTGCATTGCAGGGAGTGTAAGTTGTCTCTCAGGATGTCAGTCAGTGGTGTCCTGCTGTTTGTTGGTGCACAGTTGGCAGCAGGGCCTTGTGCTCCCCACAGCAGTAGCCAGTGTCAGCCATCTTGTGAGTCCTTCTCCACTCCCTGTGATGTGAGCATGGTTCAGGGTGGTGTTGATGGGCCAGTTGTGAGGCTGAGCAATGTCTGTGACTACGACTCCCATCATGCTATTGCCTCCACCCCCCTTCCCAGCATGCCCATGCTTCCTTCCTTTTGACTCTGCTTCCCTGTGGGGTGGGCTGGCTGTGCTGACAGGATGGCTGGGAGTGTTGTCCTGGCAGTTGTTTGGCTAAGAGTCCCAAGAGTGTCCCTGTGCTTCACACAACATAACCCTGGGTGGTGGTGCTTTGTGGGATCTTGTGTTAGGATGGAGGGCATTGCATTCTCCCCGGTGGGTACTGTGGAGTTTGTGTTGGGGGGGGGTGTGAGGGGAGGTGCTGGTGACTATGGTCAGTGCTGCAAGTCCCCCTTCCCACCCAGCCAGCCGGATATCCCACCATGGAACGTGCTTGCATTGCAGGGAGTGTAAGTTGTCTCTCAGGATGTCAGTCAGTGGTGTCCTGCTGTTTGTTGGTGCACAGTTGGCAGCAGGGCCTTGTGCTCCCCACAGCAGTAGCCAGTGTCAGCCATCTTGTGAGTCCTTCTCCACTCCCTGTGATGTGAGCATGGTTCAGGGTGGTGTTGATGGGACAGTTGTGAGGCTGAGCAATGTCTGTGACTACGACTCCCATCATGCTATTGCCTCCACCCCCTTCCCAGCATGCCCATGCTTCCTTCCTTTTGACTCTGCTTCCCTGTGGGGTGGGCTGGCTGTGCTGACAGGATGGCTGGGAGTGTTGTCCTGGCAGTTGTTTGGCTAAGAGTCCCAAGAGTGTCCCTGTGCTTCACACAACATAACCCAGGGTGGTGGTGCTTTGTGGGATCTTGTGTTAGGATGGAGGGCATTGCATTCTACCAGGTGGGTACTGTGGAGTTTGTGTTGGGGGGGGTGTGAGGGGAGGTGCTGGTGACTATGGTCAGTGCTGCAAGTCCCCCTTCCCACCCAGCCAGCCAGCCAGATATCCCACCATGGAACGTGCTTGCATTGCAGGGAGTGTAAGTTGTCTCTCAGGATGTCAGTCAGTGGTGTCCTGCTGTTTGTTGGTGCACAGTTGGCAGCAGAGCCTTGTGCTCCCCACAGCAGTAGCCAGTGTCAGCCATCTTGTGAGTCCTTCTCCACTCCCTGTGATGTGAGCATGGTTCAGGGTGGTGTTGATGGGACAGTTGTGGGGGGGGGCAATATGTGTGAGTGCGACTCCCATGATGCTATTGGCTACACTGACTTGGCCAGCATACACAGAATTCCTTCCTTTGAGTGGTCTTCACTGTGTGTTGGTGTTGTTGTGGTGGCTACATGTGTGGATGTGTGTGTTAGTTCTATTTGTGCCACTGCCTAGCTGTAGTTGTGGTTGTGTTTGTACATGTGTTGGCACAGTTGGATGTGACTTTTTTGATGGCATGTGTTGTGTTTATCTGACTGACATACACATTTTGGGATGATTCTGTTCTAGTTGCTGTGTAATTGCTATGAGTGCATGGTTTGACTCTCCCCTTGACAGTGATGTGTGTGTTTTGTGGCAGTTTATTGTGTACATTTGTTGTGTACTCACCAGGCTCTGGGATGTCCTCTAGTCCATATACGCTCACTGGCGGAAGGATGGCCCGCACCTTCTCCTCCCAGGGCCTGAGGTATACTGGCTTGGCAGGAGGGCCACTGCCGGTGTATTGGCTCAGGTGGTAGTCTTTCTTGAGCAGCTCCCGGACCCTCCTGCGCACGTCATACCACCTGTTCTGGATGTCGGTCTTTGTGCGCCGACATGGTGATTGGGCGTTCACCCTGTTGATGATCCTCTCCCACATCTTGGTTTTCTGCGACATGGGGGTCTGTTGGACCAGAGTGCCAAACAGCTGTGGCTCCACCCTGAGGATCTCGTCTACCATGACTTCCAATTCACTATCTAGGAACTTGGGATTCTTCTTGGGGGGCATGGTGATGGGTGGTGATAGTGGGTGCTGTGTGTGTTGGTGTGCAGGTGAGGGTGTGTGGGTGTGTGTTGTGCTGGGTGTATGTGAGGTAGGTATTTGTTGGTGTGCTGCTGGTGTGTGGCTTGTGTGAGGGATGAGCTGTGGGTGTGTGGTTGCTTTCTCTTGGGTGCTGGCAGTGGAATGGCATTTGCAAAGGCTCATGGTAGTGATTTGTGTCCTTTATATAGGTGGAGTTGTTGGTGTGTCTTTGTTCTCTGTCCCCACCCCCCCAGTATTTATTGGCTTGGTAATTGCTTGTTTGGCCTTTTTTTGGTTGATTTTTCCTTTGTGCTGTTTGTGTATGTTGGAAACGTTCTTGTGACCGAGTCGGACCCTGCATTGGTCTCGTACGGTGTTTTCCGTTTCGTTCACGCTGTGTTTGTGCAGTTTTGTATGCTGCGTACGCGTCGGTCGCGGTGTATTGTGTTGCTTCGGCTCGGTTTTGTATGCGTGTCGGTCGTACGGCTTGTCCTCCGTCCGACTCGGTCGTGTTTTCGCGCCTTGCATCGTACTTTGCAGGTTGGAGTTGGCGGGTACGATTCGGTCGGATTTGTTCCGGGTGCGTGTCGGTCGGTTGGATTCGCGTGTTTTTCCGGCCGGATTGCTATTTTCCGAGCGGGTCGGTCGGTCGGCTTGGTTTCCTGACGTGTCGGTCGGATTTATCGCGGCTTGCATCGTACTTGGCGTGTCGGGCGCCACTGGTACGTGTCGGTCGGTATTT
>CAWUFW010024136.1:0-65067 GCA_963921515.1 Calotriton arnoldi
AGTTACGTATTGCTAATTGATGGACGGAATGCAGAACAAATCAAAACATTCACCCCCAGTCAAGAGATCTGGGTTAAATCCATCATTCTTTTGCTCACCATGCCACCCCAGTTTAGACCTGGCCAGATGCAAATCAGTCTTGACCCTGTACCTCATGGGAACAGTCCAGCCCGAACTGCCAAGCCAGGTCCTCCCTGGACCGGAAACAAGCATCCTAGGACCGGTTTCGGGGTTTCACCCATCTTCAGCCAGGATAGCTTGATTCCAGTGGCACAGTGAGCCCAGGATCCACGTCTGGGCATAGCTGGCGCACTTAGGGCAAGAAAGCAAAAGACACACAATTGATGGACGGAATGCAGAACAAATCAAAACATTCACCCCCAGTCAAAAGATCTGGGTTAAATCCATCATTCTTTTGCTCACCATTCCACCCCAGTTTAGACCTGGCCATATGCAAATCAGTCTTGACCCTGTGCTTCATGGGATAAGTCCAGCCCGAACTGCCAAGCCGGGTCCTCCCTGGACCGGAAACAAGCATCCTAGGACCGGTTTCGGGGTTTCACCCCTCTTCAGCCAGGATAGCTTGATTCCAGTGGCACAGTGAGCCCAGGACCCACGTTTGGGCTTACCTGGCGCACTTAGGGTGAGAAAGCAAAAGACACACAATTGATGGAAGGAATGCAGAACAAATCAAAACATTCACCCCCAGTCAAGAGATCTGGATTAAATCCATCCTTCTTTTGCTCACCATGCCACCCCAGTTTAGACCTGGCCATATGCAAATCTGTCTTGACCCTGTGCCTCATGGGAACAGTCCAGCCCGAACTGCCAAGCCAGGTCCTCCCTGGACCGGAAACAAGCATCCTAGGACCGGTTTCGGGGTTTCACCCCTCTTCAGCCAGGATAACTTGATTCCAGTGGCACAGTGAGCCCAGGACCCACGTCTGGGCATACCTGGCGCACTTAGGGCAAGAAAGCAAAAGACACACAATTGATGGACGGAATGCAGAACAAATCAAAACATTCACCCCCAGTCAAGAGATCTGGGTTAAATCCATCATTCTTTTGCTCACCATGCCACCCCAGTTTAGACCTGGCCATATGCAAATCAGTCTTAACCCTGTGCCTCATGGGAACAGTCCAGCCCGAACTGCCAAGCGAGGTCCTCCGTGGACCGGAAACAAGCATCCTAGGACCGGTTTCGGGGTTTCACCTCTCTTCAGCCAGGATAGCTTGATTCCAGTGGCACAGTGAGCCCAGGACCCACGTCTGGGCATACCTGGCGCACTTAGGGCGAGAAAGCAAAAGACACACAATTGATGGACGGAATGCAGAACAAATCAAACCATTCACCCCCAGTCAAGAGATCTGGGTTAAATCCATCATTCTTTTGCTCACCATGCCACCCCAGTTTAGACCTGGCCATATGCAAATCAGTCTAGACCCTGTGCCTCATGGGAACAGTCCAGCCCGAACTGCCAAGCCAGGTCCTCCCTGGACCGGAAACAAGCATCCTAGGACCGGTTTCGGGTTTCACCCTCTTCAGCCAGGATAGCTTGATTCCAGTGGCACAGTGAGCCCAGGACCCACGTCTGGGCATACCTGGCGCACTTAGGGCGAGAAAGCAAAAGACACACAATTGATGGACGGAATGCAGAACAAATCAAAACATTCATCCCCAGTCAAGAGATCTGGGTTAAATCCATCATTCTTTTGCTCACCATGCCACCCCAGTTTAGACCTGGCCAGATGCAAATCAGTCTTGACCCTGTGCCTCATGGGAACAGTCCAGCCCGAACTGCCAAGCCAGGTCCTCCCTGGAGCGGAAACAAGCATCCTAGGACCAGTTTCGGGGTTTCACCCCTCTTCAGCCAGGATAGCTTGATTCCAGTGGCACAGTGAGCCCAGGACCCACGTCTGGGCATACCTGGCGCACTTAGGGCGAGAAAGCAAAAGACACACAATTGATGGACGGAATGCAGAACAAATCAAAACATTCACCCCCAGTCAAGAGATCTGGGTTAAATCCATCATTCTTTTACTCACCATGCCACCCCAGTTTAGACCTGGCCATATGCAAATCAGTCTTGACCCTGTGCCTCATGGGAACAGTCCAGCCCAAACTGCCAAGCCAGGTTCTCCCTGGACCGGAAACAAGCATCCTAGGACCGGTTTCGGGGTTTCACCCCTCTTCAGCCAGGATAGCTTGATTCCAGTGGCACAGTGAGCCCAGGACCCACGTCTGGGCATACCTGGCGCACTTAGGGTGAGAAAGCAAAAGACACACAATTGATGGACGGAATGCAGAACAAATCCAAACATTCACCCCCAGTCAAGAGATCTGTGTTAAATCCATCATTCTTTTGCTCACCATGCCACCCCAGTTTAGACCTCGCCATATGCAAATCAGTCTTGACCCTGTGCCTCATGGGAACAGTCCAGCCCAAACTGCCAAGCCAGGTCCTCCCAGGACCGGAAACAAGCATCCTAGGACCGGTTTCGGGGTTTCACCCCTCTTCAGCCAGGATAGCTTGATTCCAGTGGCACAGTGAGCCCAGGACCCACGTCTGGGCATACCTGGCGCATTTAGGGCGAGAAAGCAAAAGACACACAATTGATGGACGGAATGCAGAACAAATCAAAACATTCACCCCCAGTCAAGAGATCTGGGTTAAATCCATCATTCTTTTGCTCACCATGCCACCCCAGTTTAGACCTGGCCAGATGCAAATCAGTCTTGACCCTGTACCTCATGGGAACAGTCCAGCCCGAACTGCCAAGCCAGGTCCTCCCTGGACCGGAAACAAGCATCCTAGGACCGGTTTCGGGGTTTCACCCATCTTCAGCCAGGATAGCTTGATTCCAGTGGCACAGTGAGCCCAGGATCCACGTCTGGGCATAGCTGGCGCACTTAGGGCAAGAAAGCAAAAGACACACAATTGATGGACGGAATATAGAACAAATCAAAACATTCACCCCCAGTCAAAAGATCTGGGTTAAATCCATCATTCTTTTGCTCACCATTCCACCCCAGTTTAGACCTGGCCATATGCAAATCAGTCTTGACCCTGTGCTTCATGGGAACAGTCCAGCCCGAACTGCCAAGCCAGGTCCTCCCTGGACCGGAAACAAGCATCCTAGGACCGGTTTCAGGGTTTCACCCCTCTTCAGCCAGGATAGCTTGATTCCAGTGGCACAGTGAGCCCAGGACCCACGTCTGGGCATACCTGGCGCACTTAGGCGAGAAAGCAAAAGACACACAATTGATGAAAGGAATGCAGAACAAATCGAAACATTCACCCCCAGTCAAGAGATCTGGGTTATATCCATCATTCTTTTGCTCACCATGCCACCCCAGTTTAGACCTGGCCATATGCAAATCAGTCTTGACCCTGTGCCTCATGGGAACAGTCCAGCCCAAACTGCCAAGCCAGGTCCTCCCTGTCAGCATTCCGTCCATCATTTGTTTGCTGTAACACTTTTCGCCCTAAGTGGGATGGGTATGCCCAGACGTGGGTCCCTTGCTCACTGTGCCACTGGATTCAAACTAGCCTGGCTGAAGAAGGGTGACATACCCTGAAACCGGTCCCAGGATGCTTATTTCCGGTCCAGGGAGGACCTGGCCTGGCAGTTCGGTCTGGACTGTTCCCATAGGCCACAGGGTCACAACTGATTTGCATATGGCTGGGTCCAAACTGGGGTGGCATAGTGGGCAAAAGAACAATGGATTTAACCCAGATCTTTTGACTGGGGGAGAATGTTTGCATTGTCAGCATTCCGTCCATCATTTGTTTGCTGTAACACTTTTCGCCCTAAGTGGGATGGGTATGCCCAGACGTGGGTCCCTTGCTCACTGTGCCACTGGATTCAAGCTAGTCTGGCTGAAAAAGGGTGACATACCCTGAAACCGGTCCCAGGATGCTTGTTTCTGGTCCAGGGAGGACCTGGCCTGGCAGTTCGGTCTGGACTGTTCCAATAGGGCACAGGGTCACGACTGATTTGCATATGGCTGGGTCCAAACTGGGGTGGCATAGTGGACAAAAGAACGATGGATTTAACCCAGATCTTTTGACTGGGGGAGAATGTTTGCATTGTGAGCATTCCGTCCATCATTTGTTTGCTGTAACACTTTTCGCCCTAAGTGGGATGGGTATGCCCAGACATGGGTCCCTTGCTCACGGTGCCACTGGATTCAAGCTAGCCTGGCTGAAGAAGGGTGACATACCCTGAAACCGGTCCCAGGATGCTTGTTTCCGGTCCAGGGAGGACCTGGCCTGGCAGTTCGGTCTGGACTGTTCCAATAGGGCACAGGGTCACGACTGATTTGCATATGGCTGGGTCCAAAAGGGGTGGCATAGTGGGCAAAAGAACGATGGATTTAACCCAGATCTTTTGACTGGGGGAGAATGTTTGCATTGTCAGCATTCCGTCCATCATTTGTTTGCTGTAACACTTTTCGCCCTAAGTGGGATGGGTATGCCCAGACGTGGGTCCCTTGCTCACTGTGCCACTGGATTCAAGCTAGCCTGGCTGAAGAAGGGAGACATACCCTGAAACCGGTCCCAGGATGCTTGTTTCCGGTCCAGGGAGGACCTGGCCTGGCAGTTCGGTCTGGACTGTTCCCATAGGGCACAGGGTCACGACTGATTTGCATATGGCTGGGTCCAAACTGGGGTGGCATAGTGGGCAAAAGAACAATGTATTTAACCCAGATCTTTTGACTGGGGGAGAATGGTTGCATTGTCAGCATTCCGTCCATCATTTGTTTGCTGTAACATGAATTTAAAAGGAAGCTGCTGTTGTTAACGCTTTTGCCAAAGAAAAATAATAACAACATGGGATAGAGTAGAAGTGGGTGGTGAACAGTGAGAATCATATGTCTAAGAAAATAACATCTGTTTATGATTCCTTTATTAATAGTGTGCATTCGGGCCTGCAAGAAGCTTGACAGAAAAAGAAAATGGCGATGGATGACCAAGAGTTGCGCATGCTCAGAGAGTCCATGATGTGACCCGGTGATCGAAAGAGCTGAATGACTGCCAAGAATCAAGGACAGAAGACATGAGAAAAAGAAGACATGTATCATTCGTGTATGTAGTCTGTATTGAATAAATTATTGCGAATGGCAACAATATATGCATGGGAAGAGGACAATATGAATGAGCTAATGGGGAAGGGCTAGTTAACAATAAATGTCTTAATAAAAACGAATATGTCAGCATGATGTGATGAAAACTCCCCTACCCCCGTCCAATCATATTCCGTATTTTAGTGAAATTTGCAACTCTTGAGGGTGGGACATGTAGAAATAAAGACTATAACTAGAGTAAGTTGAGTTAAGTTAGCAGATCGATCACCATCGACACTGAGAGAGAGAGAGAGACGAGTATGCTGCATCGGGAGAGAGCATTATAGAAGAGTGAGAGAGAGAGAGGCGAGAGCAGACTGGGACGATTCAGATCCGAAATGACAGCCTGATTAAATTAGAAGATTTGCGGAAGAAGATCGAGGAGGGAGAGAGTGTAAGAGAGGGAATCGCCCTGGAGCGTCAGGTTTGTAGAAAAATCTAGTAAGTATTGGTCCTGTCCTGATCCTGTCCTTTAGTCTTTGTCTCCTGATCCTAAGTCAGGGGACCTCCACCATTCCTTTTGGCCAGAGGGTTGGTTTTTCCGGTCATTTATTATTAGGTAAATGATATTCTATTTCAAATTTGCATATATCTTTGCAAATGTACGTTAATATGTGCCTTTTGTCTCTACATCTATCCACTCTTATGCATTGATTTTTGTTGAAAGAGGTTGTGTAATTGAATGCATTTTGCTAAAAGAGATTTCTCTCTCATTGAAGAATGATGGAATTTGCACTGTGAATCTGTAGTGATGAGCGTTCAACTTTATGACTGAAAATTTAGATAAAGCTTATAAATCTTACTCAGAGTCTGTGGTCATTTCACTAAGAGCTGTGCATTAGTTAAGAAGTTGTTAATATCACCATCAACGAACTCAACTAATGGTCCATCGACCAGAGGAAGAGTGTTGACTCGTGGAGATTATTTAGGCATTGAAATGTCAATTTAACCTTTTTGTGGTTACAGGGACATAACTAATCAAACTTAAGTGAATTATAAAACTTGACCCCCAGCGGAGTGTCCAGGGAGTGTGGATGAACATTTTTGGATAAATGTATATGGACCCAGTGAAATATGCAGTTGTGAAATATTTTTCAACCCTGGGAGGTTCTGCTGGATCACATGTTTTCTTTGGAGAATTACATTATACACCTTTAAAAGTGAGCACGATTCTTTTCATGTGCTGCATACTTCACAACATGCCCTTAGGTGAAGAATTCCTTTGGAAGATGAAAAAGAAGATGCTATCAATAGTTATGATAACAAAGACAATGCACAGTCACACCATTCTCCCAGACAAGGTTGATGTGTCTCTGTGTGATTTGACTGTCCATGTTGCACCTCCCTCCTCCCATTGTTATAGGACATAGCGCCATCTCCATTGTTTCTGAAGTGTTCTGATAAGCAGTTGTATTGTATTAATTGTAGACCTTTCTCGATGTCTCTTATTATCAGTTTTGTGTTTTACCATTCTACTAAAAGTGGAGGCGTGTTGGGAATATCCACCAATATCTGCTTTGTTTCTTGGAGAAATCCGTCCTCCGTTGCAATGATCTAGGAGATAGTTCCTGATATAGCATCACTTCACTGTGTCTGAAGTGGAGGGGATCCGTTTACTGGCTTCTACAATGAGGCTCTCTTTTACTTTGTGGTCTGCCATTTTTGCCACCTCATCTCTTGGCCTGGCTCCTGACTCCTGGTTTCTTGGATCTCCTACCTAACTAATGATGCTGATAATAGTGGCTGTGTCAAATTTTGGTATGTCCCTAAATAGGTCTTTAAGACATGGATATATGCCATTTCCCTCGGCTTCTTTAAGGTTGCGAATGCAGATATTTCCCTCTGTGACTTGCTTCTCTAGGTCCTCACATTTTTCTTGCAGAGCTAGTGTGCACATTTTCAGTGTGGACAAAGTTGTGTGTATAACTTGGTCTGCTTCTTCTTTAGAGTGACTGCATTTTTTTCTCACTTGAATTATAACTTCTTTAAGTTATTCCCTGAGGTTGCTCGGTTTCAACAGTCATAGACTTTTCAAATCCTGCCTGAAAATCCATCAGTTTTTCAGATCTTCTTTCGTGAGGGAGGGCAACATGTCAACTGGCATATTTGTTCTAGCTTACTTTCTTATTATTCAGTTATTTTGTAGATATTTTGTAATTGGACCCCTCCCACTGAGTTGTCCTTAGTTTGATATATGATTAGCCTGTTTCAAGCAGTAACTCAAAATATCACGAGCACTATTTACCCACCAGACTACTCCGATCCTCTCAACTCGCCCTCGCCTCCATCCCCAGGATCCAAAAGACCAGAACCGGAGGAAGATCGTTCTCCTACCTCGTCGCCAAGACCTGGAACACCCTGCCCCTGCACCTCAGGCAATCAGCGTCACTGACCCAATTCAGGAAGGACCTCAAGACCTGGCTCTTCGAATGATCCTCCACCCAGTCCGTCTAGCAGCCCCCCTCTCCCAGCGCCTTGAGACCCTTCCGGGTGAGTAGTCGTGCTCTACAAGCCCCCTGATTGATTGATTGATAGCAACACACATGCATTGAATGAGCTTGTTATTTCCATATACTCGCAAATTCTATGGGAACTCAAATGAGCCTGAGTGCCTTAATTTGTTTTACTGATAAAGAACATCTTCATAGACTTACCATTTTGTTTCTTTAATATTCTTATATAAACATGTTTTAGCTTTCATAACAAAAAGAAATGCTAACATTTAAACACTCCAATAATAAAATGAAGTGAGGAAACGTCACTTCTATTCCACTTTCCATTATATAAATTGAAAAATATTTTATTTTTAAGAATGAGTCCATGCAAAAGTTCTGTAGTTGCTTACTATACTCCTCAACACTTCACAATATTTAATAAATCAAGATACATTTTAGGCTCGATTTTTCCAAAAGAAATATCAGTTTTATTCAATTCAAATTTTATTGTTTAGGTTAATAAAAATAATAATAATATTAAAGTGAGATAAATAATGCACAAAATGTAATACTGGAGTATGCAGAAATTCTTAGGCATTACTATCTAAATAATAAACCGTCATGGTTTTCATCAGTAATATAGCAAGGTATTAAACACGCCTAAATCAATTATTAATAAAGACTTCATAAATTGTCATTTCATCAATAGAAAAACCACCATAATGTCATCAGTAAAGTGCTATTAAAATCTAAACCAGTTGTAGTTGGAGTAATAATCAAAAAAATCATCATTCATTTCATCAAGAGTAAAACCACCAAAATGTCATCAGTAAAGTGCTGTTGTGCTATCAATATCTAAACCAGTAGTAGTTGGATTAATAATATAGAGAATCATCATTCATGTAATCATCATTCATTTCATCAAGAGTAAAACCACCAAAATGTCATCAGTAAAGTGCTGTTGTGCTATCAATATCTAAACCAGTAATAGTTGGATTAATAATATATAGAATCATCATTCATTTAATCATCATTCATTTCAAGAGTAAAACCACCAAAATGTCATCAATAAGTGCCATAGTGTTGTTAAAATCTAAAGCAATCATAGTTGGATTAAGAATAGACGAATCATCATAAATTAGCATTTCGTAGATGAGAGTTAGAACTGCCAGGATTTAGGGGCATATTATCAACGGCCAGCGATAATTATCGCTGGCCGTTCTCAGCGTGAGAATTGTCATCGCCGGCTATCGCTGATAATTATCGCCATGCTAGCGCTGTATTAACAACGCATAGCGCAATGGCGATAATTATTCCTGCGATAGCTTGTTTCCATGGAACATCGCTGGTTTTCCAGCGATGTTCCATGTAAACGGCGATAACCTTGCTGATACGACCCTGTGGTCGTATCAGCATAATCCATCTCCAATATTAAGTATAGGTAAGTCAGTATTTTTGCAGACGTTAGTTTTGGCGAAAACCGCGGTTTTCGCCAAAAACTAACGTCTGCAAAAATGCCTGAGCCTCCTTGTAAATATCGCGATGTGCACATCAGCGATATTTACAAGGTTGTTCTGCCCAGTGATGCCCACTTTGCATCTCATTAGAGATGCAGAGGGAGGCGTCGGGTAAAAGGGTGCTAACATGCGCTAATGCATGTTATCACCCTCTTGTTAATAGGGCGAAAACATTATCTCCGCTTTTTTGGCTTTTAAAGCCAAAAAAGCGGAGATAAGGCCCTTGATAATATGCCCTTAGTTCTTGATTGTTTTTAAACTATACAATCACCAAAAGTTATTGACAGATAGTCATCAGTTAAATGCTGTTCTACTCCTAATCACCACCATCTTTTAAGTAATAGTTGTCATGTAAAGACATTAAGAGCATTAGTACTTGCAATCTCTAACCAAATTAGGTTCTTGTGGGCCAATAAGAGGTTCGAACCGAATTGATTTTTCATATAGAATCTAGAATTTCATCATTTGGCAGTTGAGCTGAGGGTCATTGGATCAAGACCTTTTATTATGGCCATTCTACAGGATCGAATGCACCTAGCATTAAAAGCATTTTTCAGTAATAAAACATGAGCGTTCTTTAAAAAGGGGCATATAAAAACCAGATGGATAAAGTCCTCCTTTGCTGCGCCACATAATCTTCATGTCCTTGGGCCATTGAATTTCCAAAGTTGGTAGATCAGACAGGGTTGGCAGAATGCTGAAGCGCGTTGCCATTAGCTTTCTCTTTAAATGTACCGAGAATGTCATACTTAAGTATGAGATCGGTTTTAGTGTCGTATATGTTTGAAGGACCATCCAAGCGTGAGTGTAACTGGTTAGTCTGCTTTTATCATCTAAAAGCGGGTGCATTTTAGCAACTTTATTTATTAACTGGCGAAATACAGATAAAGGGTGGTTCTGATTCCAAAGATCTATTGTATTTGTTGCTTACAATGATGATCGCAGATATTCGCTGTGGGTGAGTGAGGATCTGCTTCCAGTGCCTGCCATAGGGCATAATTTAATATACTGGCTCAGTTTGACCGGATTTTGTACCATGTTTTTATTGTAGAGTAGCTTAGTCCTAGGACTTGTTGCTAAGACCAAATTCCAAGTGAACTTGAGCAGGTGAAGCATTCTGTGGAAGGCCAAACACTCTTTTGTATGCGTTGGTTTGTAATCTGTCCAAGAGTAAAGCATCTTTTCCATATACGACAACACTTGCATTTGCCCCTGTTGGTAATAGTTTAGCCACTATGACCGCCAATAGTGGCTTAAAGGAAGGACCCTGGCCAGCCTCTTTACAAGTACACAGAACGCGTAAATCCAAAAGAAATATAATTGCTTTATAACAAGCCAGATGTTCTAGATTTCAGGGACATAAGAGTCTGCCTTTCATAATTTATGGCAAATTTACAAATAAGCAAAGAATGCACTATGTCTTCTACATTGTTGTCATGAAAAATGCACTTAGTTATTAAGAGCTGTTTTCAGTCAGTGCCCTGCCATTGACTCAGCCAATTTCTTTTTTTAATATTTTCATTTGGCTTTGTAACATGTATAACAGTGGCAATAGGGCATATTGTTCAAAGGTACATTGACAAGAGACACTTCATGGAGGTAAACATAGGCATACCAACAGCAGCTAGTGTTGCACAAAGAGTGGCAGAAGTATCATAAATGGGGTGCGGTATGAGGTGTATTGACAGCCTCATATTTGGTAAAAGCAAGGTTAGTTTTCTTATCTGTACAAACACAATTCTCTCCTTCATTTTTCATGAACAGCACATATATTGTCACCAATATGCATTTCATACTTTTCTGATGTTTTACAATTCTTTTCCTGTTTGCATTCCATCTATCAGATTTCCTCATCGTATGCAATCTGACTGGCATTCTGTTTAAGGATATGCTAGCTTTCATTTGTATAATGTGTAATTGCCACCTGTATGGCATTGTTAGACCTGACACCCTTGGGTGATAGTCCACCAAACTATTTGCCTTCATACTTCCTGTTTTGCTGAATTTGTTTTTGTTGGCTTTAGGACTCTGTGCACTTTACCACTGCTTACCAGTGCTATAGTGCATGTGCATCCTACCTAAAAAGTGGTACAATTGGCTTACTCCTAATTGACCCATTTAATTTACATGTTAGTCCCTAGTAAATGGCACTCCATATAGCCATGGCTTATAAAGTAATTGCTACTAGCAGGCCTGCAGCACTCATTATAACACCCACCAAAGTACCCTTTTAAAACATGTCTCAGACCTGCCATTTCAGCCTGTAGTGCAGTTTTAAACTGCCCTTTCGACCTGGCAAAATAAACCTGCTGCCTGGCCTATACCTTCCTTTTTTTACATGTAAGTCATTCCTAAGGTAGGCCGTAAAGTCTCATAGGTCAGGGTGCATTGTATTTAAAATGTAGGACATGTGGGTTTATGTTTTACATGTCCTGATAGTGAAAAACTCCTTAAATTGATTTTCTAGGCATTTACAGATGGGTCATATAGGTGAGGTGGAGGTAATTATACTGTGTCAGCTGGAACTTGGTGTTACTTGAGATTCGCTTCACATACTCTCAAGTTGAGTCCCATTTTCTTTCTGTTAGCAGCGACTCCAGATTGGCATTCCATGTCAGTCAAACTGGAAGACCAGTCAGTTTTCAGTGCCCTCTAGAAATGGGATGTGCGTCTATAGTAGTAGTAGTAGTAGTATATATTTAAATTGTATATTATTAATTAAAATCTTTAGAAATTGATAAAAGCACCAAAATGAAAATACATTAAAAAAAAGAAGAACATCTGGTGTGTGTAGTGTGACCCAGTTCCCGATGTGCAGCTGTAACCGCAGAAGCTGGGAGGGAGGGGCACTGGGAACCACAGTCATAACGCCCTTACTTTTCTGGATATTTTTGCGTATTGTAGAAACTGTCCAG
Source organism: Calotriton arnoldi (assembly GCA_963921515.1). NCBI lineage: Eukaryota > Metazoa > Chordata > Amphibia > Caudata > Salamandridae > Calotriton > Calotriton arnoldi. The sequence continues at coordinate 11,996 of CAWUFW010024136.1, forward strand.
GTCCTATCCCAAACTGGAGTTGTGCCTCCTCTACTGAAATAAAACCATCTGTTGGGTACAAGTCTTCCAGCGTCAGACATACCTTTTCCTCCCACTGTGCAATAGACATATCTCTGTTAATTTTGGTTAAGGGTTGTAATCACCAGATCTCCAAGGATCTAGAAAGTGGGGAGTGTTTCAGAACCCTGTGAATTGCAGTCTCCCACATTTCTGCACTATGTTTAATGATGAACGGGCAGTGAGTAGACACGCCCCACCCCTCAATAATGCAAAGGGAAAGGGTTCCTCCTCCCAGCAACCCTTCACTAGCCGTTTTCCCCAATTGCCCTCATGTGCCCACTAGCCTGTTGGAGCTGACTCTAATATAGTATATTCTACATTGGGGAGACCTAGGCCACCTTCCGCTCTATCTAATTTTAAGACAGGTAATCATACCCTACTCCTCTTGACCGCCCAAACCAGAGAAATCAGAAGCAAATGTATTTCCCCTAAATGTATATTGGAGAATTTTGCATAGTGCATTCTGTAAATAGTTTAGGCAGTGGGACCAGAAGACCATCTTTGCAAGTGTGATACAACCTATTATGGAGAGGGGGAGAATATTCCAGAAGGTGATGGAATTCTGGAGTATCTGTTGCGAAGTGTGGGAGTCTCTAAGATAAACAGCAGTATCATCTGCGTACATAAATACTATATCTATTATATTTCCGATATTCATCCCCCAATCCTAAGCCTAATTGCCAGAATGTTCCAGAGCTAGATTGAACAATATGGCTGACAAGGAACATCCTTGAGTGCCACATTCGATCACCCAACTGTTGGATACCATACTGCCAATCTCAACCTAGCCATGGGCTCAATATAGGAATTCCACCCAGCACTGAAAATTTGACCAAATCCCATGTCAAAAGTTCTTTTGACAAGCAACCATTTACCATTGTCTGAGGTGGTAAAGTGGTAAAATAGCACTGTTCCAGCTCTTCAACTATTTAAGACAATAGTCAGCCCAAAACTGACTCTTAACTTAACACTTCTATTGCTAAGTATATTAGATGCAGCACAGAGTGTAGGTATTTTGCAGTGAATGTGTCACTGCTAGTATGCAAGAGAATGCTTATAGAGGTAGGTGAGAAAGTATATAGTGGGTTTCAAGATGTATTTATTTTGCATAAATGTTTAACGTATGACTGCATTGTGGCCATGCTAACCAACTGTTTCTGTAACAACTTGTTGTTGAGTGTTGCTGCAGATCGGTATGTCTTTGAGTAGATATGCTGAGAGCTCCTGTTTGTCTGCCTGTGGCTGCTTGGAGTGGTCTATAATACGCTAAGTTACTGAGGTTCTGAGATCAGTCGTATGGCGGAGGAAAACTGTGAGATCTTGGGTTATAAACTGGGGAAAAGTAAGATGTGATTTCCCTCAATTTTATTAAACATTTCTAGTTAGGTAAATGCAGTTTAATGAAAAAACATGGGCTTACCCCTAGTACAAACAGCAAAAAGCTGAAGATCTTTCCTCAAAGGAATGTGAGTAAATTATTTAAGCAGCAAAAAATAACAATAAAGTCAAGAAAATGGTCAGACAAAATTTCAAAACCGATTTAGTAAATAGATGACGAATGTAATGAGTAGAATAAGCTCAAAATGACAAATGTTGGAATGGGTATCAGGAGAGCTTTGAAGGAAAGTTGCTTTGCTGGATGGCAATCTGAAAATGCTTCATATCTTCCCAGTGCAATTCTTGGGGGGAGGAGGATCCAACTAGTGATACAAGTTGGTGACAAACCTCTCTACATGCAATTCTTTTAGGGTTACAGCTTAAGTTCAGTTCCTATAATCTGCGGACTCTTCCTCCAAAGGTGCCTTTTTCTCTAAGGGAGGGGCATATTTCTTTCCCTCCTGCTTCTTTGGGGCTACAGCTAAGACCCCCAATTTCTTCTTCTGGAACCCTTCCTCCTGGCCTGTCCTAAGGTTTTCAGCCGGCCAGCCAGGGACATATTCTATGAGACCAGGTCACAGAGAGCAGTGGAAGGCAGGTGAAGTGATGAGGCAAACAGGATTGAAGCTAAGTACTTTATTCTCGAGTGCAGACACAGGACAACACGTCCTAACCGCGCAGCCAACCGATCCTTCTCCCCGCCCCTCCATTCTAACTACTCAGAACCTAGAACCCTGTACAAACCTAAACACAACGTGCACAGGCTGGCATGGGAAAACCATAAAGCGCGAGGCAAGCAACCGCGAGCCACAACACATCCCCTACCCTTAAAACATAAATGTGAATAATAAACATAACAGGAATAAGAATGATTAACATGGACTAACAGGACACACATCTTTTCCCCTAAAATTGGAGAAGAAAAGAAATACAGTGTGGTAATTATTTACAACGTTCTACAATAAAGTCCTATAGCCATGACGGTGGTTTACATTTGCGTTTGTTTAACTTATTTTCATTTATACAAGACTGAGGACTTTCCATATTTTGAGCTTGAAGTCCTGCCTCGTTTCAATGAGAACTTACAGAATTGTCTTTGTTATCATTTGAATCTATTGAATTGTTCCTTTCATCAGAAGAGACATTGAAATCAGTACTTATCTCTTGTGAAGTAACATTAGTTTCAACATTGTGATTCATATCTACATCAATTTCCATTGGATTACTCAAGTCTGCTCTTCTTCTTGCCTGATTTTCATCAATGCTCCAATTCATATGATCCTTGCACAGTGCAACTCATTTGAGAGTCCAACCTTTACCATTATCATCATTCATACTTTATTTCGGCCGCTAGGGCCATCAAAGTTCATCAATAAAACAAACAGTATATACATCTGTATTAAAAAACAATAAATACTCACAAAGGATTTCATATACAATGATCAACCCACAAAAGAAAGTAGAGACAAAAACACATAGCACAAGCTTCATAGATACAGCAGGGATGAAAGTTGTATATATTAAAACATGAACAATTAAAATACAACCAGCCAGATAAAAAGACATTAAAAGGAATCACATCGAGTGCATAAAAATATCCAGACAGTAAAATCTTATGATAAAATAAAACTGTGGGACATCAGTGCAAGGCCTAAAACCCAAACAAAGACCTACTCACCCAGTCACCAGTTCCCCTAAACCCCCAGAAATCACTTTATGTAAGCCCGACGGGTGTGCCACATACAGTTTAAAAAGCGTGATACGGCAAAGACAATTGGGGGATGAGTGTCATATTTTAGAACTCTATAAGCCTCTATGGCGCGCACAAACCCTAAATTTTTACATAGTTGGATTAACCAACGCTTGCGCGGCAGCCGATAGGCGGGACAGAGGAGCAGAACATGTATTTCAGACTCCACCTTATATTTGCACGCAGGGCATTCACCAGTTTGGTCTCTCAGCCATTTGCTGGAATATGCTGCAAGTGGGAGGGTCCCCAACCTCAATTGCATATACAATTTCCTTGCAATTGGGGGTTCAACAAAATCTAAAAAGGTTTCTCTGCTATATACATCCTTTATCGCTAAAAATTCTACAGTTAAACGACCACTTGAGGTACTTTCTCGGATGGCCCTTAGCTTGACTACTCTGTAAGAATTGACTAGGTCCAACCTTGAGAGCTTGGCACACGATGTCTCAGGCGTGCTCCAGAGGTCCGGCTTGCCCATCTTGAGGGCAAGGTCCCTTATATGGCAGAGCCATGTAATTTTCTTTATATTACACATAGATAAAAACTCGGAGAGTTCATCCCTAAAAACAGACAGCTCTGGAGTCACCCACATCCTCCGCCAAAAAGCTAGGGGTCTTATAGCAATTTCTTCATCCAGCGGCCTCAATCCGAGGTCCATACGAAGGGGTGCTGCAGGGTAAACCTAGTACTTGTCGCATGAAATTATTCTCTACCTTTGTCAGGTTTCCAGTTGGACAATGTCCCCACAGCTCTACCCCGTAGAGTGTAGCACCCCTCGCCTGGGCTCTATAGATTTCCACAACAGGGATAGCTGGTTTAAAAACAGAAGATCTATACAATTTCATTATACCACCAACTGTCTGTGTTAATCTAAGCCTCGCTTTATCTATTTCAGGGCCCCATTCAAATTTCTCAGCCAAGGTAACTCCCAGGTAGTCAAATATCCTAACTCTTTCCAAGGCGATACCATGCAGAGAAGGGTTTGGCCGGGTTTTAAGAGGAGGGTTGAAGACCATATATTTAGTTTTATCTAGATTGATCTCCAGCCCTCTTAACTTACAAAAGTTTGCAAAACCATCTAAAATGCGCTGAATGCCCATAGGCGATTTCGAAAGCAACAAAGTGTCGTCTGCGAACATCAGCGCAGGAACCTTCCCTGAGGCTAACTTTGGAGCATCATTGTCCAAACAGAGAGCAGTGGAAGGCAGGTGAAGTGATGAGGCAAACAGGATTGAAGCTAAGTACTTTATTCTCGAGTGCAGACACAGGACAACACGTCCTAACCGCGCAGCCAACCGATCCTTCTCCCCGCCCCCTCCATTCTAACTACTCAGAACCTAGAACCCTGTACAAACCTAAACACAACGTGCACAGGCTGGCATGGGAAAACCATAAAGCGCGAGGCAAGCAACCGCGAGCCACAACACATCCCCTACCCTTAAAACATAAATGTGAATAATAAACATAACAGGAATAAGAATGATTAACATGGACTAACAGGACACACATCTTTTCCCCTAAAATTGGAGAAGAAAAGAAATACAGTGTGGTAATTATTTACAACGTTCTACAATAAAGTCCTATAGCCATGACGGTGGTTTACATTTGCGTTTGTTTAACTTATTTTCATTTATACAAGACTGAGGACTTTCCATATTTTGAGCTTGAAGTCCTGCCTCGTTTCAATGAGAACTTACAGAATTGTCTTTGTTATCATTTGAATCTATTGAATTGTTCCTTTCATCAGAAGAGACATTGAAATCAGTACTTATCTCTTGTGAAGTAACATTAGTTTCAACATTGTCATTCATATCTACATCAATTTCCATTGGATTCCTCAAGTCTGCTTTTCTTCTTGCCTGATTTTCATCAATGCTCCAATTCATATGATCCTTGCACAGTGCAACTCGTTTGAGAGTCCAACCTTTACCATTATCAAATCAAACAGCATTCTGTAGGATCTCACAGACTTTTGCTGGTTGGAAAAACTTACTTTCTCCCTTTGGAATGAATCTTGGCTTAAATATATGTACCCAATCTCCAACTTTAATGTTTACAGGTTTAGTACAATTTTTTGAATCAAAACAGCTTTTGTTTTTTTCTTGAGAATTGGAAATAGTTTTTCTGACAGCCTCCAAGGACCATGACTCAACACTGGAATTAAATAGCCAATTTGGATTAAATTTTGCTCTTGGTCTGCGTCCTCTCACCATTATTAAAAATGGAGAAACTCCGGTAACCTCATTGTCAGTAATTCTATAGGTCCAAACAGCTTTTAGTAATTCAATTTCCCAATTTTTGTTATTGACGCTAGCAGATTGTATAACTCCTTTAATAACACGGTTGAAGTTTTCAACCATGCCAGTCCCGCTCGGGTTATAAAGAGATGTGGTTTTCAATGCAACTCCAACTCTACTACAATATTGTTTAAACATATTGGATTGAAATTGTACACCATTGTCACTTAATAAAGACACAGGAATGCCTTCTTGACTAAAAATCTCATCTAAAAATGATAGCACAGCTATGGTGTCAACTTTTTGTACTACCTGGACCACAGGCCATCTTGAAAAAAGGTCAATTAAAACAATAATGTAAAGATGTGATGGTCCAACAGGTCCCATGATGTCTATTGCCACAGACTCCCATGGCTTCTGAGGATGTTTCCCACCACCATGGGAGGTTTACACGTTTGTAAAGATTTGTGAGCAATCAGCACATTCTCTTACCAAACGCTCAATAGTTGAGTCTACACCTGGCCACCAAAACAATTTTTTGACCACAGACTTAGTGCATCCAACACCAAAATGACCCTCATGACATAACAGTAGAATGTCTTTTCGTAGACTTATAGGTGGAATTATTCTCTCCCCTCTTAGTAGTAAACCATCGTCTACAGTGAGTTCAGATCTCACTTCCCCATAAGGTCTTACATTCGCTGGAAAATTTCTTTTATCGGGCCAACGGTTGCTTGCAAAATCAATGATCTCCTGTAGTAATGTGTCTTTTTCATACTCCTTTTTCCAATCATCTTTCTTAATGGAAGGGATTCCAGAATCATGAACTAAAACAATCTGACAACCATTCAATTTTTCATTTTCACATTCTTCTAATAAAGTAGGCATGCGTGACAAAAAATCAGCCACCACGTTGACTTTACCAGGTTTGTATACAATATTGTAAATTAATTCTTGCATTCGCACAGAAATGCGAGCAATTCTGGAAGAAGCACTAGATGTACCTTCAGTTGTCAGTAATTTTACTAAGGGCTTATGATCCGTTTGTATTGTCACTGGTCTTCCCCAAATAAATGCACAGAAATGTTCTAGAGCCCAAGCGCATGCAAAGGCCTCTTTTTCGATGGCAGGATATTTTTCCTCAGTGGGAGACAATGATCTGGAAGCGAAAGCTATGACGTATTCCAAACCTTGTACATCCACCTGAGAAAGCATAGCTCCCAACCCTTTGTTACTTGCGTCAGTGGAAATGACACAATCCAAACTAGGATCAAAACTGTGAAGCTTGGTGACATTGGAAATAGACTCTTTGATTGTTTTGAAATCATTCTTACACTGTGATGACCATTCAAACTTACACCCTTGTTTCAATAATTGTCGAATGTGATAGCATTTCTCTGAAAACCTAGGTATGAATTTAGCACAATATTCTGCTAAACCCAGGAAGGATCTCACATCATCCTTGGACTTTGGAGTAGTAGCATCAATAATGGCTTTTATTAAAGAAGGTTTGGGTTTGACTCCAGCCTCATCAATAATATGACCCAAATAACTAACACTTTTTTCAGCGAAATTGCACTTATCATACTCAACAGTAAGCCCTTTACTTTCAAGAATGGAGAATGCTTTCATCAATTTTGCATCATGTTCCTCCTTGTCTTTTCCAAAGACTAATATATCATCTTGGAAGGATAACAGATTCTTTTCTTTAGAAAACAAGTTGAACATTAGTCTTTGGAAAACGGCAGCAGACGAAGCGAGTCCAAATGGCATTCGCATGTATTTAAAACATCCATTAGGGGTAATAAACGCAGTGTAAACCCTGGAGTCAGTAGTCAAGGACACTTGATGATATGCTGAAGATAGGTTGATGGTGGAGAACCACCGAGCTCCCTTCCGCAAGGCAACCATTTCATTAATCTTGGGGAGTGGAAATTTGTCAATCATGATATTATTATTCAAGTAGCGCAAGTCCACACATAATCTGATTTTTCCATTATTGCGTCTTGCGATCACAACTGGAGAAATCCACTCTGAGACTTCTACAGGTTCAATTATTCCTGCAATTACTAATCTCTCTAGCTCTTTAGAGAGTTTTTCTCGTACAGCTATAGGTACATTCCTCACTTTATGGATCTTTGGACAGGCATCTTCTTTTAAGCGAATTCTATGTTCAAAGTCTGCTAAATTCCAAAGTGTTTTACTAAAGACTTTAGGAAATCTTTTACGTACTTCGGGGCCGATTCCGATCTCGGTCGGAGGCGCACCCAATACCATTCGGTCGGGAAAAAAGCCATGCGAAAGCCTGTTTCCCGACCGATCCGTACAGCACACCGAACGAGCAAGTACGATGCGCACAACAGCAAAGAATCCGGCCGAGCCATACTCACCCAAACCAGGTTGTGTTCTCCGACCGAGGCGAATCCGGAAACGCCGAATCGAGTCGCACGGAAGGAAAAATGCAACCCCGTCCGGCCGGACAAGTACGATGCGCTTTCCGTACGCGCCGAACCCGTCGCTACGCACGGCACGTCAAAGCATCCGGGAGTGGCGCACATAAGCTCCGATTCGCGCCACAACACGATCCACGGCTACGAGGCGAACACGCCAGCGACGAGGACGAGGCGAAGCGATGAGGACGAGGCGAAGCGACGAGGACGACGCGAAGCAACGAGAAGGACGAACGACACGAACCAACCATGAATCCCTTCGTCCCGATCATAACAATATTCTACATTTACTACCGGAACAGGCACGGACGCGTACGGCGCAGAAGGTAAGCCAGACACCAACCACAAAACACATACAACACGTACACGACACATCACACACACACACAGGGATGCAGAATATACTTACACCAGCAACAGCAGCACCATAGGTGCGGGATGCCCATCACCAATGCCACATATGCACACAGGGGCCTGAATGCGCACCACCACCCCTACCCAGGGGGGGCTGGATGCCTACCACTACTACCACCCTCACCCAGGGGGGCAGGATGCCTACCACTACTACCACCCTCACCCAGGGGGGCAGGATGCCTACCACTACTACCACCCTCACCCAGGGGGCAGGATGCCCACCACTACTACCACCCTCACCCAGGGGGGCAGGATGCCTACCACCACTACCACCCTTAGCCAGGGGGCAGGATGCTTACCACTACTACCACCCTCACCCAGGGGGGCAGGATGCCTACCACTACTACCACCCTCACCCAGGGGGGCAGGATGCCTACCACTACTACCACCCTCACCCAGGGGGGCAGGATGCCTACCACTACTACCACCCTCACCCAGGGGGGCAGGATGCCCACCACTACTACCACCCTCACCCAGGGGGCAGGATGCCCACCACCACTACCACCCTTAGCCAGGGGGCAGGATGCTTACCACTACTACCACCCTCACCCAGGGGGCAGGATGCCCACCACTACTACCACCCTCACCCAGGGGGGCAGGATGCCTAACACCACTACCACCCTTAGCCAGGGGGCAGGATGCTTACCACTACTACCACCCTCACCCAGGGGGGCAGGATGCCTACCACTACTACCACCCTCACCCAGGGGGGCAGGATGCCTACCACCACTACCACCCTTAGCCAGGGGGCAGGATGCTTACCACTACTACCACCCTCACCCAGGGGGCAGGATGCCCACCACTACTACCACCCTCACCCAGGGGGGCAGGATGCCTACCACTACTACCACCCTCACCCAGGGGGGCAGGATGCCTACCACTACTACCACCCTCACCCAGGGGGGCAGGATGCTCACCACTACTACCACCCTCACCCAGGGGGGGCAGGATGCCTACCACCACTACCACCCTTAGACAGGGGGGCAGGATGCTTACCACTACTACCACCCTCACCCAGGGGGGGCAGGATGCCTACCACTACTACCACCCTCACCCAGGGGGGGCAGGATGCCTACCACGGCTACGAGGCGAACACGCCAGCGACGAGGACGAGGCGAAGCGACGAGGACGAGGCGAAGCGACGAGGACGAGGCAAAGCGACGAGGACGACGCGAAGCAACGAGAAGGACGAACGACACGAACCAACCATGAATCCCTTCGTCCCGATCATAACAATATTCTACATTTACTACCGGAACAGGCACGGACGCGTACGGCGCAGAAGGTAAGCCAGACACCAACCACAAAACACATACAACACGTACACGACACATCACACACACACACAGGGATGCAGAATATACTTACACCAGCAACAGCAGCACCATAGGTGCGGGATGCCCATCACCAATGCCACATATGCACACAGGGGCCTGAATGCGCACCACCACCCCTACCCAGGGGGGCTGGATGCCTACCACCACTACCACCCTCACCCAGGGGGGCAGGATGCCTACCACTACTACCACCCTCACCCAGGGGGCAGGATGCCCACCACTACTACCACCCTTAGCCAGGGGGGCAGGATGCCTACCACTACTACCACCCTCACCCAGGGGGGCAGGATGCCTACCACTACTACCACCCTCACCCAGGGGGGCAGGATGCCCACCACTACTACCACCCTCACCCAGGGGGGCAGGATGCCTACCACCACTACCACCCTTAGCCAGGGGGCAGGATGCTTACCACTACTACCACCCTCACCCAGGGGGGCAGGATGCCTACCACTACTACCACCCTCACCCAGGGGGGCAGGATGCCTACCACTACTACCACCCTCACCCAGGGGGCAGGATGCCCACCACTACTACCACCCTCACCCAGGGGGGCAGGATGCCTACCACCACTACCACCCTTAGCCAGGGGGCAGGATGCTTACCACTACTACCACCCTCACCCAGGGGGCAGGATGCCCACCACTACTACCACCCTCACCCAGGGGGGCAGGATGCCTACCACCACTACCACCCTTAGCCAGGGGGCAGGATGCTTACCACTACTACCACCCTCACCCAGGGGGGCAGGATGCCTACCACTACTACCACCCTCACCCAGGGGGGCAGGATGCCTACCACTACTACCACCCTCACCCAGGGGGCAGGATGCCCACCACTACTACCACCCTCACCCAGGGGGGCAGGATGCCTACCACCACTACCACCCTTAGCCAGGGGGCAGGATGCCTACCACTACTACCACCCTCACCCAGGGGGGCAGGATGCCCACCACTACTACCACCCTTAGCCAGGGGGGCAGGATGCCTACCACTACTACCACCCTCACCCAGGGGGGCAGGATGCCTACCACTACTACCACCCTCACCCAGGGGGGCAGGATGCCTACCACTACTACCACCCTCACCCAGGGGGCAGGATGCCCACCACTACTACCACCCTCACCCAGGGGGGCAGGATGCCTACCACCACTACCACCCTTAGCCAGGGGGCAGGATGCTTACCACTACTACCACCCTCACCCAGGGGGGCAGGATGCCTACCACTACTACCACCCTCACCCAGGGGGGCAGGATGCCTTCCACTACTACCACCCTCACCCAGGGGGGCAGGATGCCCACCACTACTACCACCCTCACCCAGGGGGCAGGATGCCTACCACCACTACCACCCTTAGCCAGGGGGCAGGATGCTTACCACTACTACCACCCTCACCCAGGGGGCAGGATGCCCACCACTACTACCACCCTCACCCAGGGGGCAGGATGCCTACCACCACTACCACCCTTAGCCAGGGGGCAGGATGCTTACCACTACTACCACCCTCACCCAGGGGGGCAGGATGCCTAGCACTACTACCACCCTCACCCAGGGGGGCAGGATGCCTACCACCACTACCACCCTTAGCCAGGGGGCAGGATGCTTACCACTACTACCACCCTCACCCAGGGGGGCAGGATGCCCACCACTACTACCACCCTCACCCAGGGGGGGCAGGATGCCTACCACTACTACCACCCTCACCCAGGGGGGGCAGGATGCCTACCATTACTACCACCCTCACCCAGGGGGGGCAGGATGCCTACCACGGCTACGAGGCGAACACGCCAGCGACGAGGACGAGGCGAAGCGACGAGGACGAGGTGAAGCGACGAGGACGAGGCGAAGCGACGAGGACGACGCGAAGCAACGAGAAGGACGAACGACACGAACCAACCATGAATCCCTTCGTCCCGATCATAACAATATTCTACATTTACTACCGGAACAGGCACGGACGCGTACGGCGCAGAAGGTAAGCCAGACACCAACCACAAAACACATACAACACGTACACAACACATCACACACACACAGGGATGCAGAATATACTTACACCAGCAACAGCAGCACCATAGGTGCGGGATGCCCATCACCAATGCCACATATGCACACAGGGGCCTGAATGCGCACCACCACCCCTACCCAGGGGGGGCTGGATGCCTACCACCACTACCACCCTCACCCAGGGGGGGCAGGATGCCTACCACTACTACCACCCTCACCCAGGGGGGGCAGGATGCCCACCACTACTACCACCCTTAGCCAGGGGGGCAGGATGCCTACCACTACTACCACCCTCACCCAGGGGGGCAGGATGCCTACCACTACTACCACCCTCACCCAGGGGGGCAGGATGCCTACCACTACTACCACCCTCACCCAGGGGGCAGGATGCCCACCACTACTACCACCCTCACCCAGGGGGGCAGGATGCCTACCACCACTACCACCCTTAGCCAGGGGGCAGGATGCTTACCACTACTACCACCCTCACCCAGGGGGGCAGGATGCCTACCACTACTACCACCCTCACCCAGGGGGGCAGGATGCCTACCACTACTACCACCCTCACCCAGGGGGGCAGGATGCCTACCACTACTACCACCCTCACCCAGGGGGGCAGGATGCTTACCACTACTACCACCCTCACCCAGGGGGCAGGATGCCCACCACTACTACCACCCTCACCCAGGGGGGCAGGATGCCTACCACCACTACCACCCTTAGCCAGGGGGCAGGATGCTTACCACTACTACCACCCTCACCCAGGGGGGCAGGATGCCTACCACTACTACCACCCTCACCCAGGGGGGCAGGATGCCCACCACTACTACCACCCTTAGCCAGGGGGGCAGGATGCCTACCACTACTACCACCCTCACCCAGGGGGGCAGGATGCCTACCACTACTACCACCCTCACCCAGGGGGGCAGGATGCCTACCACTACTACCACCCTCACCCAGGGGGCAGGATGCCCACCACTACTACCACCCTCACCCAGGGGGGCAGGATGCCTACCACCACTACCACCCTTAGCCAGGGGGCAGGATGCTTACCACTACTACCACCCTCACCCAGGGGGGCAGGATGCCTACCACTACTACCACCCTCACCCAGGGGGGCAGGATGCCTACCACTACTACCACCCTCACCCAGGGGGGCAGGATGCCTACCACTACTACCACCCTCACCCAGGGGGGCAGGATGCTTACCACTACTACCACCCTCACCCAGGGGGCAGGATGCCCACCACTACTACCACCCTCACCCAGGGGGGCAGGATGCCTACCACCACTACCACCCTTAGCCAGGGGGCAGGATGCTTACCACTACTACCACCCTCACCCAGGGGGGCAGGATGCCTACCACTACTACCACCCTCACCCAGGGGGGCAGGATGCCTACCACTACTACCACCCTCACCCAGGGGGCAGGATGCCCACCACTACTACCACCCTCACCCAGGGGGGCAGGATGCCTACCACCACTACCACCCTTAGCCAGGGGGCAGGATGCTTACCACTACTACCACCCTCACCCAGGGGGCAGGATGCCCACCACTACTACCACCCTCACCCAGGGGGGCAGGATGCCTACCACCACTACCACCCTTAGCCAGGGGGCAGGATGCTTACCACTACTACCACCCTCACCCAGGGGGGCAGGATGCCTACCACTACTACCACCCTCACCCAGGGGGGGCAGGATGCCTACCACTACTATCCCCCTCACCCAGGGGGGGCAGGATGCCTACCACTACTACCACCCTCACCCAGGGGGCCAGGATGCCCACCACTACTACCACCCTCACCCAGGGGGCAGGATGCCTACCACCACTACCACCCTTAGCCAGGGGGCAGGATGCTTACCACTACTACCACCCTCACCCAGGGGGCAGGATGCCCACCACTACTACCACCCTCACCCAGGGGGGCAGGATGCCTACCACTACTACCACCCTCACCCAGGGGGGCAGGATGCCTACCACTACTACCACCCTCACCCAGGGGGCAGGATCCTCACCACTACTACCACCCTCACCCAGGGGGGCAGGATGCCTACCACCACTACCACCCTTAGCCAGGGGGCAGGATGCTTACCACTACTACCACCCTCACCCAGGGGGGCAGGATGCCTACCACTACTACCACCCTCACCCAGGGGGCAGGATGCCTACCACTACTACCACCCTCACCCAGGGGGCAGGATGCCCACCACTACTACCACCCTCACCCAGGGGGGCAGGATGCCTACCACCACTACCACCCTTAGCCAGGGGGCAGGATGCTTACCACTACTACCACCCTCACCCAGGGGGCAGGATGCCCACCACTACTACCACCCTCACCCGGGGGGCAGGATGCCTACCACCACTACCACCCTTAGCCAGGGGGCAGGATGCTTACCACTAATACCACCCTCACCCAGGGGGGCAGGATGCCTACCACTACTACCACCCTCACCCAGGGGGGCAGGATGCCTACCACTACTACCACCCTCACCCAGGGGGCAGGATGCCCACCACTACTACCACCCTCACCCAGGGGGGCAGGATGCCTACCACCACTACCACCCTTAGCCAGGGGGCAGGATGCTTACCACTACTACCACCCTCACCCAGGGGGCAGGATGCCCACCACTACTACCACCCTCACCCAGGGGGGCAGGATGCCTCCCACTACTACCACCCTCACCCAGGGGGGCAGGATGCCTACCACTACTACCACCCTCACCCAGGGGGCAGGATGCCCACCACTACTACCACCCTCACCCAGGGGGACAGGATGCCTACCACCACTACCACCCTTAGCCAGGGGGCAGGATGCTTACCACTACTACCACCCTCACCCGGGGGGCAGGATGCCTACCACTACTACCACCCTCACCCAGGGGGGCAGGATGCCTACCACTACTACCACCCTCACCCAGGGGGGCAGGATGCCTACCACTACTACCACCCTCACCCAGGGGGCAGGATGCCCACCACTACTACCACCCTCACCGAGGGGGGCAGGATGCCTACCACCACTACCACCCTTAGCCAGGGGGGCAGGATGCTTACCACTACTACCACCCTCACCCAGGGGGCAGGATGCCCACCACTACTACCACCCTCACCCAGGGGGGCAGGATGCCTACCACTACTACCACCCTCACCCAGGGGGGCAGGATGCCTACCACTACTACCACCCTCACCCAGGGGGGCAGGATGCCTACCACTACTACCACCCTCACCCAGGGAGGCAGGATGCCCACCACTACTACCACCCTCACCCAGGGGGGCAGGATGCCTACCACCACTACCACCCTTAGCCAGGGGGCAGGATGCTTACCACTACTACCACCCTCACCCAGGGGGCAGGATGCCCACCACTACTACCACCCTCACCCAGGGGGGCAGGATGCCTACCACTACTACCACCCTCACCCAGGGGGCAGGATGCCCACCACTACTACCACCCTCACCCAGGGGGCAGGATGCCTACCACTACTACCACCCTCACCCAGGGGGCGCAGGATGCCTACCACTACTACCACCCTCACCCAGGGGGGCAGGATGCCTACCACTACTACCACCCTCACCCAGGGGGGAAGGATGCCCACCACTACTACCACCCTCACCCAGGGGGGCAGGATGCCTACCACTACTACCACCCTCACCCAGGGGGGCAGGATGCCTACCACTACTACCACCCTCACCCAGGGGGGCAGGATGCCTACCACTACTACCACCCTCACCCAGGGAGGCAGGATGCCCACCACTACTACCACCCTCACCCAGGGGGGCAGGATGCCTACCACCACTACCACCCTTAGCCAGGGGGCAGGATGCTTACCACTACTACCACCCTCACCCAGGGGGCAGGATGCCCACCACTACTACCACCCTCACCCAGGGGGGCAGGATGCCTACCACTACTACCACCCTCACCCAGGGGGCAGGATGCCCACCACTACTACCACCCTCACCCAGGGGGGGCAGGATGCCTACCACTACTACCACCCTCACCCAGGGGGCGCAGGATGCCTACCACTACTACCACCCTCACCCAGGGGGGCAGGATGCCTACCACTACTACCACCCTCACCCAGGGGGAAGGACGCCCACCACTACTACCACCCTCACCCAGGGGGGCAGGATGCCTACCACTACTACCACCCCCACTCATAGGATGGACAATGCATGACACAACCAGCACACCACAACCTAGGGAATGCAAGAAGAAGACATCCCCCAACACCATGACAAGCGTGTGTAGACTGTGTCAAATGCCTACAACACCGAACATGACTTTGAACATACAATGTGACCCCCTAGCACATGTGCCACACATATATGTGTGTGGCACCCACAATGCAAGCAGGCCATGACCATTGTGGCAATGGGGTCCAAACCCCCATCATCACAGTGACCAAAAGGCAAGTGTGGGGTCCATAGCTGAAGCACATTTCGAACATTGTGGCAATGGGGTCCAAACCCCCATCATCACAGTGACCAAAAGGCAAGTGTGGGGTCCATAGCTGAAGCACATTTCGAACATTGTGGCAATGGGGTCCAAACCCCCATCATCACAGTGACCAAAATGTAAGTGTGGGGTCCATAGCTGAAGCACATTTCGAACATTGTGGCAATGGGGTCCAAACCCCCATCATCACAGTGACCAAAATGTAAGTGTGGGGTCCATAGCTGAAGCACATTTCGAACATTGTGGCAATGGGGTCCAAACCCCCATCATCACAGTGACCAAAATGTAAGTGTGGGGTCCATAGCTGAAGCACATTTCGAACATTGTGGCAATGGGGTCCAAACCCCCATCATCACAGTGACCAAAAGGCAAGTGTCGGGTCCATAGCTTCAGCACATCTTGAACATTGTGGCAATGGGGTCCAAACCCCCATCATCACAGTGACCAAAAGGCAAGTGTTGACAAAGTAAGAGGTGCAACTGCCAAACTGCATGGATGATTCCTGGTCACAGAACAACAAACACATCAGTGGCAAAGTAGTGTATGTGTCCCATTGCAACATAAATTGGGGGAGCCAAATCCTGCAGTGCAAATAAGACATAACTTTGGCCATGTGCAGACAAACAACACCCATGGGGGCTGACACCGTCAACAATCATCAATGACACAATGACAGAAGTGACCATCCGAATGCAGACCCACATATTTGCACGAATGGGCACACACATGCAGATACCCTGTGGAGACTGCAGATGTGAGGCGAACAGATACCATACCATGGCAGCAATGGGACACACAATCAACAATTAGCAACAAATGAGGGCTCCCGTCCCATCAGCCTGGTCATGGAAGTGCCAACGGAATCATCAGCACAGATCCAACACACTTGTATAGCAATGTTGCACTGACAACACAGATGAGTCCTTCCCCATTGATGCCCAAACCTGCATGTCCACTGGAGATGGCCACACGGTCAGGGAAGTAGACGAATAGAACAATGGCAGGCACAACAGATGTGCAGGGGTGGAAGCCACAGATGTGAAGTTGCCAATCTAAGTAGGAAATCTCATTGCCAAATACTGAACACATGACACCCTCAGATGCTGCTATGGATGACATGGATACACCACAGGATAGGACACATAACCCCTGGACCACATGGGTTCCTGCACAATAACACTTCATTATCATGAGACCAAATATCACCATCACTGCAGCAAGGGCATTGTTAGCATCATCAACATCATGTACATCAGAAGCAAAAGCACTAGAGAACAGAAAGTTGCTTTATTCAGCATATGTGGCATTAAAAGTAGAAGTCCGGTAGAACATAAACAAAGGCCAATGGCCAGTCCATCAACAAAGTCACAAGTGGGTGACAGTGGCAGATGCCACCCTACACATGCCTGCACAAAACCAGGGACAATCCACTAGGAGGGGCAACCGGGGGGTAGGCTAGGCACCGCAGGGACAGGATCAGGGCTCACCAGGAGGAAGCAGGGAAGGGGTGGTGGGTGCTGGAGAGCCACTGACAACTGCAGTGGAGGTGTCTGACATGGTGTGTGCCGGCACAACTGGGGGCATGGCTCAGATGTTGTGGGTGCCGGCACGACTGCAGTGGACCCTGCAGATGGAGTGGACAGGTCCGCCACTGCAGTGCCCAAGTCAGACAGGGTGGTAGTGGACTCCACTGCAGTGCCTACCACCAGGGGAGGAGAATGGGGAACAGGCAAGGTGGGCTGGACAGAGAGGGAGGACACCCTCACCACATCAGTGGCACAGACAAGCGCAGCGGGGGTGTGGTGCCGGGAGAGCAAGTGGCAGGGGGAGAAGGCCGGAGCCTCTTGGGGATGGTATATCTGTGGGTGGGGGAACCTGGGGCAGGGTGTGGCGGGGGCACCTGTGGAGTGGGGGCCTGAGGGATGGAGGAAGGTGACCTGGTGCTTGAGCTGCAGGGCGGCGGCGGGGTCTTGCTCTTACCACTCCGGGGGACTTGCGGGTGGGGGCCTCAGTCTGTCTGCGCCTGGGGGAGGGTGTCCGGGGGCGAGGGGCACTCTGCTCCGTGTGGGGGGCTTCCTCTTCCCCCTGGATGCTGGGGCAGCTGGATCGGAGGGGAAGAGGCCGAGGTCACTGAGGAAGAGGCGCTGGGTCTTTGGGGTTGCAGGTGAGGCAAGGGAGGGTGCTTTGGAGGGAGAGGCAACTGAGGACTGCGCAGTGCCCGTGGATGCGTGTGTGTGTACCAGGGCCCCATCCCCTGTGAGTCTGGTTTCAGTCCCCTGACTGTGCGTGCGTGTGCGTTTAGTTTGTGGCGTGTGTGTCTGTGTGCTGGATGTGTGTGTGCTGGTGTGTGCCTGTGCCGGTGTGTGTGTGCTTGGGACGGGCAAGGTGCTGGGGAGTGTGGATGGAGCAGAGGCAGGAGGGGTGAGGGACTGTCTGAGGAGGGACACTGCTGCCGTCAGGGAGGAGTCCATGGACCTGTTGCCCCTCTGTAGGTCAGACATGCCCGATGAGATGCCCTCCATGAACGACACCAGCTGAGTCAACAGTGCGGTGTGCGCATGGAGGACACTCAGCATGGCTGTCTGCCCTACATGGAGCTGGCGAAGGAGGTACACAGACTCCTCACTCAGGGCAGCAGGGGACACAGGGGCAGGGGGTGCGGTGCCTGGGCCAAAGGAGACACGCTCCCGAACATGGGAGCCTCCACGGACCTTGGGAATGGGAGCCGATGGGAGGGCGGTGGTGGTGCTGGTGGTGGCGGGGACAGCAACACTAGCTGGGGTGTGGTGGCTGCTGACACCCGCCTCCACAAGGGAGTCATCCTCCGAGTTGCTCTGGTCCTCAGCTGAGGTGGATGGTGCTGAGGACTCCTCGGTGTGGCTCCCCTCGCCCTCCGTGCCACTGGGTCCCTCCGACCACTCCTCGGCTGCTGACCCAGTCTGGCTCTCTGGCTCCTCCTGGTCCGTGGAGCTGTCCCCTTCCGTGGCCGTGGATGTATCTGCAAACAATGGGGAAACAGACAGACATCAGTCACCTGCACCAAACGCACACACCACTGTGAGCACAGCACATCACAGAGGAAGCCCTGGCATCATTAGTTGTACATTGCTAAAAGTGCCCTAACTGAACAGGAGAAGCCAATTGTCAGTCTGATGCCAAGCATGGCACTCACATCCCACATGGCCTTGCACCCATCTGTCTGGTGTCTGTTGGATTGCAACACCCCAGTGTGGACACATGCACCAAGTACACAGTAGTTGGACAGTGCAGAGGACACGGTGTGGACACATCACAGCTCTTGCCACTGAGTCAGTACAGGTTTCCGGATGAAAGGGATGCCCAGAGTCAAATAGGAAATGCATGTGATGCATACCAGCGACAGACACCATGATGCACCCATGTCCTGATAGCCAGCGCCACTATGGTGTGCATGTAGCACATGTCACTCCCCTGCAGGACCACAAATAAGTTGACACATGCCATGGCAGAGGCATGACTGTTAAGTCATACATCACTGTCTCAGTGATGTATGACTTGGCAGCCAGACAACAACACTATGCACTGTGTCACAATAGTAGGTCATGGGGAATGCAAGTCCTGGAGCTGCACAAGTGCACATGTACATCCCCCACACAACACATCATCTCAACCCTCATCTGTCCAGGTCACACCTATTGGACATATGGGAGACCTGTGACACTACCCTCTGAACCTGAGCCCCTCACAATTTGCTGTGAATGGGGAACAGCTGCCTGAACATCACATTCGCATACCCCAGTCTGCACGGGCAGCTGATCAAACACCTATGTGACACACAAGTATCGTCTCCTATGGTCACATCTCCAGGGGCATGCTGAGCCCCTACCAAGAAACACCCCAGCAGTCCTGGCAACTAATCCACAGCACACTGACACAGAGGCAGACACCAGAGGGGTCAAATCACTGTGCACAATGTGTCAGCTGATACACGGGAGTGGGAGTACAGAGTGCATTGCATGGCCTGGAGTAGGCATGACTGTCCTGCTCCACATGAATGAGGGATGTGCCCTGGACAGTGGATAGCTGGCTATGTATGTGTGACACACGTAATCTGCACACTCCTGGGGCACAAACATTGTTCCCACCCGCTGCATGGGCGTGTGCCACATACCCCAGGCACATGTGGTGGCTCAGCTCAGCAAGTGGACCGCATATCAAAGCAACACGCAGATCACATGTCCAAACCCAGGCGTTGTGTGAACAATGGACCCACCCATGATGCCCACAACAGAGTTAGGGAAACAGATGCTGTCCCCCACCTTTAGTGAAGCAAACTGCAAGGACACAGTCCCAAGTGACACAATTCCCTGACTGTAAGGGCCACACCTGGGTATCAGATGAGCAGTGGTCAGTGCACAATAGAGGGACATGGCTCCTGGACAACATGACTGCTGCACTGTGGCAGTTGACCCAGGCCAGAGGAGGGCACAAAGCATGTAATACAGAGTTCACAGTGCAGTCTTTGACTCACCCCCTCCTTGCTGCTGTCTGGCCTTCAGCTGCCCATCCAGGTCTGGAAAGACCACCGCCAGGATCTGGAGCATGTGGGGGGTCAGGGTCCATGTTCCGCCCCTCCTGCGAGGAGGCGACAGCTTCAGCTGGACCCGTGCAATCCTCCGGGTCCAGCCCCGAAGGTCCTGCCACCTCTTCTGGCAGTTGCGGATCCGGCGCTTGTAGACCCCCACGGACCGGACAGCCCGGACGATGTCCTTCCAGATTTCCTGCTTCCGATGGGCATTAACCTGTGAGGATGACAAAGTGAAAAGGCCATTT
This sequence comes from Calotriton arnoldi, assembly GCA_963921515.1. Taxonomy (NCBI): domain Eukaryota; kingdom Metazoa; phylum Chordata; class Amphibia; order Caudata; family Salamandridae; genus Calotriton; species Calotriton arnoldi. Next base: position 32,904 of record CAWUFW010024136.1, read on the forward strand.
CCACACATGCAACATATCCGTGCATGACACAGTTGTATATACATGTCTCAATCACAGGGGCACATGATGTACACAGGCAGTGCAAAGCTGACCATGGACAGTTTGCCAGACGTCACTACATGGTATCATTGCATGGGAAGTAAAACCATGTTCAAATGCACTGTCACTGCACCATACCTGTCCAGTGCAAGTCACTACACACTATGGGGGGTGACAACTACTCAGTGAGCCTGCTAGCCAGTGGCGTGCAGACTCTCAGCCTTGCTAGTCACACAAAATGCACATTCAGAAAGGCAGTGCACAGAACACTCACCTGCTCCCCTGGTGTCCCATACAGCTTGCTGTACTGTAGAAGTAGGCTGTCCAGCAGGGCCTGGTTCTCTTCAAGGCTGAAGGCTGGGGCTCTCTCCACAGTACGTGCCATTGCAGGGTCCAGAGGGGCAGAGACAGCAGCAGTGCAGTGGCAGATGTCGTCTTGGAGCATGTAGTGCAGGCAAGTGGGCTCTCAGGGGAACAGCCAGCAATATATATGTGCTGGAGAGGCAGATACTGTCCCGTGTGTCCAAAGTGATAGGTCCAAGTCGTTTGCATCTTCTGAATCTGGCCAATCCATGGAATAGCAGCACCAAAACACGCCCACAGCATCCTTCAAATCTTCAACTTCATGACATACATGATTTTGCAACATTGTTGTGGGTGACCAACTGAATTTCCAGCAACCGACTCGTTCGAAATTCGAAAACGCGTCCGTTGCCAGGCAAGCCCATTGTCAATGGGTGTGCACCGATCGGTCCATTGCGGTACAACGCGCACAGGGGTACAACGCGTACCCGCACACATTGAAAGCAATGGGCCGGCCGGAGGCACCGATCGGTCCATTGCGGTACAACGCGCACAGGGGTACAACGCGTACCCGCACACATTGAAAGCAATGGGCCGGCCGGAGGCACCGATCGGTCCATTGCAGTTCAACGCGCACAGGGGTACAACGCGTACCCGCACACATTGAAAGCAATGGGCCGGCCGGAGGCACCGATCGGTCCATTGCGGTACAACGCGCACAGGGGTACAACGCGTACCCGCACACATTGAAAGCAATGGGCCGGCCGGAGGCACCGATTGGTCCATTGCAGTTCAACGCGCACAGGGGTACAACGCGTACCCGCACACATTGAAAGCAATGGGCCGGCCGGAGGCACCGATCGGTCCATTGCAGTTCAACGCGCACAGGGGTACAATGCGTACCCGCACACATTGAAAGCAATGGGCCGGCCGGAGGCACTGATCGGTCCATTGCAGTTCAACGCGCACAGGGGTACAACGCGTACCCGCACACATTGAAAGCAATGGGCCGCCGGAGGCACCGATCGGTCCATTGCAGTTCAACGCGCACAGGGGTACAACGCTGCACCGCGACACATTGAAAGCAATGGGCCGGCCGGAGGCACCGATCGGTCCATTGCGGTACAACGCGCACAGGGGTACAACGCGTACCCGCACACATTGAAAGCAATGGGCCGGCCGGAGGCACCGATCGGTCCATTGCGGTACAACGCGCACAGGGGTACAACGCGTGCACCGCGCACATTGAAAGCAATGGGCCGGCCGGAGGCACCGATCGGTCCATTGCAGTTCAACGCGCACAGGGGTACAACGCGTACCCGCACACATTGAAAGCAATGGGCCGGCCGGAGGCACCGATCGGTCCATTGCTGTTCAACGCATCACTGTACATGTGACTGGCATATGTCAGCATGCCTGTCTCAGATGGACATATGCCAGCCACAGATAGCTCCCAGGGAGTGAGGGGCACACCTACATCACGACAGCCTGTCCAAACTTTATCATAAGGCATGTAAGGCTGCATTTCCTATTGTGTGTATGTTGGTGTACATGTTGTCCTGTGGGTGTCACCTGTGGGCAGCCACCCCCAGGCTGTGCACGTGTTCATGGGGACAGGATCCTGGGTGTTACGTGTACGTGACCACTGTGATGTGCAACTGTTCATATCTGTGCATGTGCCATGGTCACATTTCACAGTGGTGTATGTGTATGTCATGTCACATACCCCGTGAGTCCCATGTGGGACGGTATGTTTGAGGCAGGGTGTCCCAGTGGCACAATAGTGATGGTCCTCCACAGTCTTTGTGCATGTGGTGTTTACAATGTCTCTGATTTCATGTGCACAATGGGAGACAGTCTCCACATCCACGTTGTGTGTGCATGGACTCTGATGTTGTGCGTGTGTGTCACAGACGTCCATGTCTGTCCTGCCTTGGCAAGTGGGGCCACTACCTGTGGGGGTCATGGTTGTTTTGCTGTGGTGTATACATGATACTCCATGTAATGCCAGTGTCCATGTGGCATTACAGGGTCCCTGGGAATGTACCTGTCGTTGAGCTGTGGTGCCTGGGGCACATCTGTCCTCACATGTCCCTGTGGGGGTTATTGTGACACGGCAGCAGGAGATGGGAACTGTGACACGGCCTCATGATATCCAATGGGCCAACCTGGGACTAATTGATGCCACCTGTTGGACCGTGTTGACAGATGTTGGCCATGTATGTACCATACATGTCCTTCCGGTACTGCACACTTCATGTAGTTGTGCCTCATAATGATGTATGTTGGGATCTTGAGTGTGTTCAATGCCGCATATGTGGGGTGACTGACAATCTTGCTTACTTCTCCTCTGCACTGCAGGGCTCCTGCTGTCCATCGGCCATTCCCAGACCTGGCAACGATGGTGGAACGGGACAGCATCCGACGGTACCGCTTCACCAGGCAGCTGATTGAGGATTTGGCAGTGCAGTTGTCCCCACATTTGCAGCCTGGCCGGCCGTATCCTACAGCGCTGACCCCCAAGGTGAAGGTGATGGCAGCCCTACACTTCTTTGCCACTGGTACCTTCCAACATACTGTGGCGACTGCTGGTGGGATGTCACAGACCATGTTCAGCCGTGTGCTCCGCGATGTTTTGGCGGCAATGTTGCTCTTCCTGAACCGGTACATCTATTTCCCTAGACTGCGACGACTCACTGACGTGAAGAGTGACTTTTATGCCCTGGGGAGGATGCCGCATGTAATTGGCTCCATTGATGGGACACATGTGGCTTTGGTACCACCACAGGCCCAGGAGCAGGCCTACAGGAACCGCAAGCACTACCACTCGGTCAATGCACTGGTGGTGTGTCTTGCAGACATGACCATCACACACGTGTGTGCCCGTTTCCCTGGTTCAGCACACGATGCCTTTGTGATGAGGAGTAGTCGCATCCCCAGGATGATGGCACAGATGCAGAACCAGCGTGCCTGGCTTGTCGGTGTGTACTGACTTTGTGCCATTGTGTGTGATCTGATCTGTAGTATTCTGCCCACTTTTCCAAGTCAGCTAATGTGCACTTGTCTGTCCGTAGGTGACTCGGGATACCCCAACATGCCGTGGTTGCTGACACCCCTCAGGAACCCTGTGACACCTGCCCAGATGCGCTACAATGAGGCACATGGTCGGACCAGGAGAGTGATTGAGCGGACCTTTGGTCTCCTGAAGAGCCGCTTCCGCTGCCTGGACAAGACCGGAGGGTCCCTCCCATATGCCCCTGCGAAAGTGTGCAAGATTATCATCGTCTGCTGCATGCTCCACAACCTGGCAGTGTGGAAGGAGTTGCCTCTCATCCAGGATGACAATGACCAACATCCGCCACCTGTGGAGGATCCTGGCCTGGACCACGATGCCAGTGACGATGATGATGATGATGGTGATGGTGATGTCCGCACACAGCTCATCACCAACTTCTTCAGCTGAATGTGAGTATCCTGAGGTGTCATGTCAATGATGTGAGTTGGCATGATGTGTGGGTGGTGCTCTGGTGCTGTGGGAGTGTGTCCATGGGCCACTTGACTGGATGTGTGTTGCGATGTGTGGTGACAGGTGGGCTGTACTCCCCAACAGTGTTGACATGCTAACTTGGTTCTGGGTGGGTATCTTGTAACATGTATTGTGCATGTGTTTTGCTGTTCTGTCCTGTACTCCATTGCTTTTGACTGTGTGTCATTTCTGTCCTTCACAGGGTACTTTCAGATTCGTTTGGTCAACTGTGTCCACCAACGACGTGATTGCACATCCAGGCTGGTAGCTGTTGTGTCCCTACAGGTGATGTGCGCCACACCCATGGACTTCCTTCCGTCTACAGTTGTTGACTGTGTGCCCGCTGCCAGGTGGGGTTACCTTGCATCTGTAGTGGTTACGGCATGTTGCAACTGTGTAATAAACCTGTGCTTCACTTTGTGATGTGCGTTGTCTGTGGTCACACATTTGACTGCCATTTGCTTACTGCACCTGTGGGCTACTTGACTATCAATGGGTGTGGTGTCTGTGCATTGCACCGTCTTCCCTGGCAACATCAGTGTAGGCAATGAGTCAGATGGCCTAGGTGTGTATGTGTCGTGTAGCCCTGGTGGTGTGTCTCCCTCATGTGTGTCACGTTGCCTGTACTCACATGCCTGTGTTGTCCTTGCTGTTGCAGTTCGCATACACAGTGTAATTTTGCAGTTCATCATCCCCATAACAGCACCCAGGTTGGAATCACGACAGAGGCAAGTATGGTGTATTAGTGTGTTTATTGTGATACATTTGTGTTAATAGTGCATAGGATGGGTTGTGCTGTACATGAATCTTGCAATCCCAAGTTCCTAGGTGAATTGAAAGTCCGGGTAGACAGGATCCCCAGTATCGGGGCCACAGTTGTCTGACACATTGGTCCAACTTGTACTCCCCATGCAATGTGTGGGAGTAGTGTTGCCGTCAACAGGGTGAACAGTCTGTGCACAAAGGCGAACATCCAGAACAGGTTCAGGCTTCCTGGGAGTTGCGCTTGGCCATCGGCCTCTCACTTTTCCCTCCTCGGACGACCCCTCTTCTTGGGGGGGCCCTCAAGTGCAGGCTGCTGCGGTGCAGGGGACTCTCCGCCAGAGTCCTCCTCCCTCCCTGTGGCAGTTGCAGTTTGTTCGGCACCAGATGTTGTTGGCACACAGGGAGGTGTGGACTGGTTGCTGTTCATCTGGCGGAGGCATTGTAAAATGTCCCTGTGCACCGCCGTCATCTCATGCAGTGCATCCCACTTGGACTCCACGCGGGACATGTGTGAGTCCACACGGGACATGTGTGACTCCACGTGGGACATGTGGGAGTCCAAGCGGGCATGATGGGCAGCCTGCTGCTGTTTAATGTCTCTGAGGAGCCCCACTACCTGGCTGAGCTCTCCGGTGCTGGACTGGTACGCATCAGCTATGCGTACCAGTTGTGGGTCATCATGCACACCAGCAACGTCTGCAAGCAGCGACCTCTGTCTCCCACCCCTCCCACCACCCCTGCTGACATGTGCAGTGTGTGCAGTGGCACGCACAGATAACCCTGGTCCACCTTGGGGGTTGGTGGTGGTGGTGGTGTCCATGGCCCCAGGTTGGTCCAGGGTCACTGTGCTGGTGTTGCTCCTTATTCTGTCCATGTCGGCAGGGATGGTATTCGTGGTGACAGTCGTTGTAGGGGTGGGTGCAGGGGGTGCAGCTGGTGGTCCTGCTGGTGCTGCAGCTGGTGGTCCTGCTGGTGCTGCATGTTGACTTGCACCGGATGTGCCAGGTTGTTCTTCATCGTCCGAGGAGGACAGAGGCTGTACGACGCCAGTGAGCTCGGCATCCTCTTGAGCCTGGGACTGGGACTCCTCAGCGTCTGCTGCTGTGTCCCCATCATCACCTGTTTTTGGGAGACACAAACAATGTATGTCATGTTTCTGCAGGCATCAATGGTTGACACACATGACAGTTGTGACTGTGCCTCTGGGTGCGGGCCTGTACATTGCATTGTCCTGAGTCGTCACAGTCAGGGGTTGATATTGGTGTGGCACATTGTCCTGCATTATTTGGGCATTTCTATGTATTTTCTGGGGTGTGAACATGGTCTGCATTGGTTGTGTTTGGTTGGCAGCCGGACCTCCTTCCCACCCACCCAGCCAGTCAGTTATCCCACCATGGAACGTGCTTGCGTTGCAGGGAGTGTAAGTTGTCTCTCAGGATGTCAGTCAGTGGTGTCCTGCTGTTTGTTGGTGCACATTTGCCAGCAGGGCCTTGTGCTCCCCACAGCAGTAGCCAGTGTCAGCCATCTTGTGAGTCCTTCTCCACTCCCTGTGATGTGAGCATGGTTCAGGGTGGTGTTGATGGGACAGTTGTGGGGGTGAGCTATGTCTGTGACTACGACTCCCATCATGCCATTGCCTCCACCCCACTTCCCAGCATTCCCATACTTACTTGCTTTTGTGTGGAGTTCAGTGTGTGTGGGTGTGAGAGCAATGGCAAGATGGCTGACAGTGGTGTCCTGCTGTTGGTTGGTGTGCAGTACCCAGCATGCCCTTGTGCTCCCCACGACACAGCAACAGTGTCAGACATCTTTGATGGGCCTTTCCACTCTCTGTGGGATGTGCATGCGTGAGTGTGAGCTTGCAGGGCCATGTGGTGGGGGATGTAGAGCTGTGACTACGACTCCCATCATGCTATTGCCTCCTCCCCCTTCCCAGCATGCCCATGCTTCCTTCCTTTTGACTCTGCTTCCCTGTGGGGTGGGCTGGCTGTGCTGACAGGATGGCTGGGAGTGTTGTCCTGGCAGTTGTTTGGCTAAGAGTCCCAAGAGTGTCCCTGTGCTTCACACAACATAACCCAGGGTGGTGGTTCTTTGTGGGATCTTGTGTTAGGATGGAGGGCATTGCATTCTACCAGGTGGGTACTGTGGAGTTTGTGTTGGGGGGTGTGAGGGGAGGTGCTTGTGACTATAGTCAGTGCTGCAAGTCCCCCTTCCCACCCAGCCAGCCAGATATCCCACCATGGAACGTGCTTGCATTGCAGGGAGTGGAAGTTGTCTCTCAGGATGTCAGTCAGTGGTGTCCTGTTGTTTGTTGGTGCACAGTTGCCAGCAGGGCCTTGTGCTCCCCACAGCAGTAGCCAGTGTCAGCCATCTTGTGGGTCCTTCTCCACTCCCTGTGATGTGAGCATGGTTCATGGTGGTGTTGATGGGACAGTTGTGGGGGGCAATATGTGTGACTGCGACTCCCATGATGCTATTGGCTACACTGACTTGGCCAGCATACACAGAATTCCTTCCTTTGAGTGTTCTTCACTGTGTGTTGGTGTTGTTGTGGTGGCTACATGTCTGGATGTGTTTGTTAGTTCTATTTGTGCCACTGCCTAGCTGTAGTTGTAGTTGTTTGTACATGTGATGGCACAGTTGGATGTGACTTTTTTGATGGCATGTGTTGTGTTTATCTGACTGACATACACATTTTGGGATGATTCTGTTCTGGTTGCTGTGTAATTGCTATGAGTGCATGGTTTGACTCTCCCCTTAACAGTGATGTGTGTGTGTTTTGTGGCAGTATATTGTGTACATTTGTTGTGTACTCACCAGGCTCTGGGATGTCCTCTAGTCCATATACGCTCACTGGCGGAAGGATGGCCCGCACCTTCTCCTCCCAGGGCCTGAGGTATATTGGCTTGGCAGGAGGGCCACTGCCGGTGTGTTGGCTGTTGGTGTAGTCTTTCTTCAGCATGTCCCGTACCCTCCTGCGCACGTCATACCACCTGTTCTGGATGTCCGTCTTTGTGCGCCGACATGGTGATTGTGCGTTCACCCTGTTGATGATCCTCTCCCACATCTTGGTTTTCTGCGACATGGGGGTCTGTTGGACCAGTGTGCCAAACAGCTGTGGCTCCACCCTGAGGATCTCATCTACCATGACTTCCAATTCACTATCTAGGAACTTGGGATTCTTCTTGGGGGGCATGGTGATGGGTGGTGATGGTGGGTGATGTGTGTGTGTGTGCAAGTGAGGGTGTGTGAGTGTAGGTTTTGCTGGGTGTGTGTGAGGGTGCTATTTGTTGAGGTGCTAATGGTGTGTGGCTTTTGTGTTGGATGAGCTGTGTGTGTGTCTGTGTTTGCTGTCTCATGGTGTTCTGTGCTGGCAGGTCAGTGGAATTTGCAAAGGATCATGATAGGGATTTGTGGCCTTTATGTAGGTGGAGTTGGGGGTGTGTCCTTGTTCCATTTTGTTTCCATTGGTGTGCAGGTGAGGGTGTGTGAGTGTGTGTTTTGCTGGGTGTATGTGAGGTAGGTATTTGTTGGTGTGCTGATGGTGTGTGGCTTGTGTGAGGGATGAGCTGTGGGTGTGTGGTTGCTTTCTCTTGGGTGCTGGCAGTGGAATGGCATTTGCAAAGGCTCATGGTAGTGATTTGTGTCCTTTATATAGGTGGAGTTGTGGGTGTGTCTTTGTTCTCTGTCCCCACCCCCCAGTATTTATTGGCTTGGTAATTGCTTGTTTGGCCTTTTTTTGGGTGATTTTTCCTTTGTGCTGTTTGTGTATGTTGGAAACGTTCTTGTGACCGAGTCGGACCCTGCATTGGTCTCGTACGGTGTTCTCCGTTTCGTTCACGCTGTGTTTGTGCAGTTTTCTATGCTGCGTACGCGTCAGTCGCGGTGTATTGTGTTGCTTCGGCTCGGTTTTGTATGCGTGTCGGTCGTACGGCTTGGCCTCCGTCCGACTCGCTCGTGGTTTTCGCGCCTTGCATCGTACTTTGCGGTTTGGAGTTCGCGTGTACGTTTCGGTCGGATTTGTTCCGGGTGGATTGCTGCTTTCCGTGCGGCTCGGTCGGTCGACTTTGTTTCGGTACGTGTCGGTCGGATTTTTCGCGCCTTGCATCGTACTTGGCGTGTCGTGCGCCACGGGTACGTGTCGGTCGGTATTTTTTCCGGATCCGAGTCGGTCGGTGCTTTTTCCGGCCCGAATCGGAATCGACCCCTTCATCTGCGAGAGATGTTCCCTCATCCAGAATGAGAACTTGTTCCTTGCTGTTAGGATCTAAAATTATATGTAGATCCTTTTGGTCTCGCCAACCTAAAATAGATGGTCCTTTTTTTGCCACATACAATTTTCCCCGTGAACTTTTGTGCTTGAACATAAAGGTAAACCAGCGAAAACCCAAATTTTGAATTTTCTCTCCCCCAAAGCCTTCAGGGTTGATGTCAGCCTCTAACAAATATTCACCAACCTTCTCTAAGAATTTTCCTTCCAAACATCTCCACTTATAATAGTGTAGGGGGACCCTGAATCTGCATACATGTTCAAACCAATGCCCCCGATTAACAATACAACATTCAGGTTTGCCTTCGCAACAAGCTTCATTCACATTCAGAATACGTTTTTCGCTGACATCAATCACAAAGTTCGACATGTCATTCTCTTCCTCCAATTCTTCAAAACTAATCTGATCTTCATGTACATACATGACACGTTTCTTTTTTTTTACATACTTTAGCATTGTGTCCTTTTATGCCACAATTTCCGCACTTCACATTGATAGCGGGCAACTCTTGCTGTGAGCCAAATGCTCTTTACTATCACATCTATAACACCTATTACCTTCTTGCTTGCTTTTGAACTTACCCATCTCTTTGTTTGGTAAACAGCTCCCTTTAGTGCTATAACTTTTAAACACCCTATTAATAGAGCAGGACTCATTATCATTAGCTTGTAAAGCTACTGCGCTTTTTTTTAGACAACTCTGCTTTCCTTACCAATGTTAAAACAGTGTCTAAGGGTGAATCACCATTGATCCATAGCCTTTCTTGGATCGCTGGATTGCTACTATGCATTACCACCTGGTCTCTAATAAGGTCATTTAGTAAAACCCCAAACTTGCAGTCAGCTCCTAATTTTTGTAAATCTGCTACATATTCATCAACTGTTTCAACCTTAGATTGTTTACGTTGGAAACATTTGTATCTACTGATACCAATGCATACTTTTGGAGAAAAATGCTTATCAAGATCGTTAAGAGCATCAATAAACACATTACTGTCCCCTACAACAGGTGTCTTTGAAATGCGAGAGAACATTCTTAATCCAATTGGACCTAAAGAGTGTAATAAGATTATTTTCTTCTGTTCTGTTGACATCTCTCCATCTATATTAATTGCATCAATATAGTTTATGAAATACTCTTTCCATTCAATCCACTTAAGTTGAGGTTCATTTCCTGAAACCCAGAACGGCTGAGGAGGGCTAATGGTGAAGTTTGCAACACTCATGTTTAAATGGTCTAGTTCAGTGATAAAATTCTGAAAATATACACTGTCCTTTCTTCACCATTTAATGTTGAGATGAAATGAAAGACTTACTTGGATGCACTGGAAGGCAAAACAATGGTAGAAGCAGCTTCCCTGAGAAGAAGTAATAGTAAAGCGAAGAGTACTGCAAATAAATATACGTGAAGATGCAGCGAGTAACTTCACAAATAATATGGAGCTATTGAAGTAGTACTGCTTCCGCTCTAGCGCTTCACCAATTTTTCGATCTCCACGCAGTATGTAGACAACGTGTACACAGCCTCAGTAGAAATACGATGACGCCGTATCTTAGAGACAAAAGGCAGCTACTGCGCATGCGTTGCCAAGGAAACGTGGAACTCTGCATCTGTAGAAATGAAATGACGCTGTAGCTTGACAACCAGAACGTGTGCGTTACTAAGTGAAGACGTCAAGGTAACGTCACGGACTGTTGCGTTTAGCAAACAGGATGCGGCTCCTGCACGTGTGTTGCTAAGGGAGGATGTCAGAGTAACGTCACGAACTGCTGGACGATAGTCACAAAAAGGGCAAATTGACTCACCGGCAACTTGAAAAGAACAAGGTGAGCAGGTCCAAAGCAAAGTTATCTGACTGTGAGGCGAATTCCGTGATAATCTCGAAGAAAACGTAACTTCGGGAATTTTGTGAAAAAGAAATCCGATGTTGAAGAAATTCTTGCAGTGCGTAGGTTCGCAAGCACTCGAGAACGCTTGGCACCAATTTGAAGTGATGAGGCAAACAGGATTGAAGGTAAGTATTTTATTCTCGAGTGCAGACACAGGACAACACGTCCTAACCGCGCAGCCAACCGATCCTTCTCCCCGCACCCTCCGTCCTAACTACTCAGAACCTTTATACCTGTACAAACCTAAACACAACGTGCACAGGCTGGCATGGGAAAACCATAAAGCGCGAGGCAAGCAAACGCAAGCCACAACAGCAGGCTCAACCACTCACTACAGACAGGCAATTAGCACAGTCCAGTTCACTGAACAGGTTGTTGTGAAAAAAACGGAATCCAAAGTAGGTTTGATAAAGATTTATTGTAGTATAAATACCCCCAGCAGCAGGAGCAGCAGCATCCATCAACCAGTAAGATCCCCTGCTGATTACAAGATGCACTGTCACTACATTCCACAACAATAATATCATTCCAATTCTATTATTCTTAGCTAATGGTTCCCTAACAGTACAAACTAAATACACATGTGGATAAGAAATATACAATACACAATACAACACATCTTCCTCCCCAAAAATGGTGAAAAGAAAAAAAATAAACATAACTACAATAAACATCTATGTTCAATTGCACTCATAGTCATGAAATTGCGATTCTCCTATTACCATGACTAGAGAATCTGGATTTCATTAAAGACACAGAGGCTGACATTATGCATTATTCTTTTAATGCAGTCCAAGCAGCCGCATACATCACAATATTAAAAGGTTCCAGAATAGAACATTAGCAACACATAAAAGGCATGAGCCATCAACAATCTGCCTCTTTTAAATGTGGAGGAGAATAAGTTCATGAAACTTGAAACTTTTTAACTTCAAAACGATCTTCTGATGAACAAGATGAAGGAGAAGGAAGAACGAAGGTAAATCCAAAGGCCAGACGACTCGCAGTTATGGAGGGTTACCTGAAAAGAGAAAGAAGTAAATACCTCCTGAAGGTAACAAATAGTGTAAAACTTATCAAGCTAATAGAAGAAGTAAGAGATGATACAAGTACTGTTAATTAAAAGTACATTAATTCACTGTAATAAAAGGAACATTAATTCATAGTAAGACCACCGAGGGGTGGGATGGGAGGGATAATGTCAGCCTCCGTGTCTTTAATGAAATCCAGATTCTCTAGTCATGGTAATAGGAGAATCGCAATTTCATTACAAGAACGGAGGCTACATTATGCATGTTGGTAGCTTTGTAAAACTACGTCAGACATATGTTCGATAGGCTTGCAATAGTGACATGCAAAGGTGCTAGCATTTGACCAGTCAGCCGCTTTGAGAATGTCATCCAACTTACCTCCAGACCAGAGAGATTTACTGGCCATAGCACCTCTAAGGTAGTGAGCTTGAAATTTCATTAAGTCAATACCTGCTAAACTCATAACAGTCTTAATCCATCTGGCAATAGATGTCGAGGTTATACCTTTGTGGGGTTTAACAAAGGATTTAAGTAATTGGTTCACACCCTGGGGGCGAAGAGCAAACATTCTGCGATCATACTCTCTCATGCAGTCCACGACGCAAAGTTTTGGGCATAAATCAAAACGTGGGTAAAAGATTGAATCAGACATGGTCTTTGTTCTTCTATAAATCTCAAATTTGACACCGAACATGTTATAAGTTCTATTTGTAATCTCCAGGGCTTTGACATCAGAAACTCTTCTGCATGAAATTAGGCATAGTAGAGTAGCTAGCTTAATGGAAAGGTTTTTTCTATTTAGGAGAGTATTAACAGGCCAGTTATTGAAAAGATCAAGGATTAGCTTGACATCCCAGAGACTATCATATTTAGGTTTAGGAGGCCTTCTTAAACGAATGCTTTTCATCACTCTGCAAACAATTACGTTTTTACCTACCGTTTTACCGTTGAGAAGAACATGGCCAGCAGAAATAGCCGATCTATAGCAATTGATAGTTCTATAGCTGAGACCTCTTTCAAATTGTTCAACAAGGAAGTTAACTATGTCAACAATAGGTGCCTCCAAGGAATCCAGGTTCCTTTCCAGGCACCAACGTACCCAGATTCTCCATATGTTGTTATATCTGTAGTGAGTGCCTGGGGCCCAAGACTCTCCGAGGAGAGTTGCAGCTGTTGTCGAAAGACCTGAGATTTCATTGGATCTCCTTCAAGAAGAGTTAAACTCCCACTCTGAATTAGGGGGTGAACTCCTCTGTCTACGTCTGTAAGAAGATTCTTTAGGGTAGGAATTAAGAAGGGGGGGTTGCAAGCTAGTTCTAGAGTGGTGGGGAACCATGCCTGAGATGGCCAAAAGGGAGTTATTAGGACAAGGAAGCACTGATCCTGTCTCACTTTCTGAAGGACTCTCTGAATCATGGCAAAGGGAGGGAACGCGTACACTTTGGATCCTTTCCAAGATTGTAGGAAGGCGTTGACTGCCAGAGCACCCGGGTCGGGCATCCAGCTGAAGTAGTTCTCCAATTGAAAAGTTAGTCTGCTCGTAAATAAGTCTATCTCTAGGGGGCCCCAGATCTTGTTCAGGGTACTGAACACGGAAACATTCAGTTTCCAATCGCTGTGATCTAACAGGAATCTTGAGTTCCAGTCTGCAGAGATGTTCGATTACCCTGGGAGGTATTCCGCTTTGAGAGTGATCTTGTGTTCCAGACAGAACATCCATAGTTTCTTTGCTAGATTCGAGAGGTCCGCAGATTTGGTGCCTCCCAGGCGATTTATATAGGCTACCGCGGACATGTTGTCCATCTTTAGAATGACTGACCTCCCCTGGAGAGAGTGTTTGAAGCTCATCAAGGCGTAAAGACCAGCTGTTAGTTCCAAATAATTTATGTGGTGAGAGGATTCCTCTTGTGACCAGATACCACCAGAGTTCTGATTGAGAAGGCAAGCTCCCCAGCCATGAAGGCTCGCATCTGATTCTAAAACAAACTCTGGTTTTGAGCCAAAGATTGCTTTTCCGTTCCACACATCTAGGTTCTCGAGCCACCAGGCTAGTTCCGATTGGGCTTCTTGATCCAGGCAGATCCGATCTCCGTACCAAAGGCCAGATCTTAGGGCTCTCGCTTTTACCCTTTGGAGGGCCCGATAGTTGAGGGGACTGGGAAAGATGGCTTGGATGGAGGAGGAGAGGAGACCCAGAAGTCTGGCTAGTTCCCTCAGAGATAAATCTTGTTGTTTCAGGACATGTTTTATTTCCTTCCTGATTTTGGTAATTTTTTTGGAAGGTAGTAAAAGGAGACATCTTAATGTGTCTACTGTGAAACCTAGGAACTCCAGAGTTATGGAAGGAGTCAGAATTGATTTCTCTTTGTTTATGATGAATCCTAAACTTTCTAGGAGATCCATCTCAGTCTTCAGGTCTTTGACTATTTGTGAATGATCTTGCGACATTATAAGAATGTCGTCTAAGTAAAGAATTAAACGAATGCCCCTTACTCTTAGAGATGAGGCGACAGCTCTCATGACCTTGGTGAAACAGCAAGGGGCAGACGAGAGTCCGAAGGGGAGAGCCTGAAATTGGTAAAGATGATTTTTCCAGACAAATTGAAGAAAGGGTTGGTGGGATTCGGCCATAGGAATGGTGAAGTAAGCATCCTTTAGGTCCAGTTTGACTAGCCAGTCTCCCTCTAGAAGTAAATCCCTCAGGAGGTGGATGCCCTCCATCTTGAAGTGCCTGTAAACCAAATATTTGTTTAGTTCTCTTAAGTTTATGACAGGTCTCCAACCCTTGTCCTTCTTTTTTACAAGAAAGAGTGTGCTTATAAATCTTAAAGTTTCTAGGGGACCTCTATTATAGCTCCTTTCTGAAGCATAGAGGAGATCTCCTCCTCTATTATTTTTTGTTGATCTAGAGAGAGAGGCATTTCTCTCGGGAAAGAAGTTTGTGAAGGTATATGAGTAAAGTCTATCATAAACCCCCTGACGGTGTTTAAGACCCAAGGATCTTGAGTGATTAATCTCCAATTGTGAATGAAGCATTTGAGTCTGCCACCCACTTTTTGGGGGAAAGAAGGAGAAGGGAGAGGGGAAAGAGTACTCACTTGTAGGGTTGTTTGAGATGGAGGTTCCACGGGATCCAAATCCTCTGTTGCGTTGACCTCTACCTCTCTGGGGGTAGAATTGAGGCACGTTGTACTGCTGGTACCCTCTTCCGTAACCACGGGATCTTGGATAGGGCCTTTGATTAAAGCGGCCGGAAGAGAGGCCCCGTCTTCCGGCCCGCCCAAAAAGGTTTGGATTGAACACTCTCCGCATATTTTGTTGTGCCTTGTCCAGGGCGGTGAAAGTGGAGACGTATTTCCCCAAGGATTTAATGAGATCTTCTCCAAAGAGTAATCCTTTTGGGTTTTGCAAGGGTTCTCTATCCGCCATATCACTTAGTTTGGGATTTATTTTAGTCAGAACAACTCTTCGTCTTTCTGCGTTAATGCTTGCGTTGGCATTTCCCAGTAGTATTAATGCCCTCTGGCTCCAGCCCCTGATGAGATCGGTGTTGAGAGGGGTGCCATTGATGTGGCTGTCTTCGGCGGAATCTAAGATTCTGGCTAATGGTCCCAGTACATCGAGAAGACGGTCCTGGCACCCTTTCAGGGATCTTTCCATCCCTTTTCTTGGATCAGGTCCAAGTTTGAAGAGGAATTTAATCAGTTCAGGGTCCAAATTGGGGGTATAGCAGGTCTTATCCTCGATAGATGGTCTAGAGCATTTGGCTCTAAGGATGTTACGAGTGTCCCTCTCTAAGAGGTTTCTTAACCATTTTTTAATGAATTTTGCGACGTGGTCCTGAGGGAGCCACTCGGAGCTTCTTGGGTGTTTGAGATTTAATGGGGAAAACATTTCTTCCCCTAAGGAATCAAGGATAATGTCCTTAGAGGATGATGGGAGTTCCTCTTCCGGATTGTAAAATTCTTGATGGTCCTCATCAAGATTAAGGACATACTCGTCAGGTATGTCTGAGGATTCGACATCATTAAACTCGTTATCTCCCATATTGTAAAGAGCATTATGATATTTTGTGCCGCTAGGGACACCCAGATGTTTTGTGCCGCCAGGGACACCCAGATAAGTCGTGCCGCTAGGGACACCTTGGGAGTTCGAGGTGCGTGGACCTCCATTAGAAGTTGAGGTGCTAAGACCTCCCAGATTTGATGAGGTGCTAGGACCTCCTATATTGCTCTTATCAGTGTTTTTACTTTTTTCTTTAGTCTTTTACCCCTTAATTTGGTGATGTCATCAGAGTAGGGGTTCAGAATTTCTTTTGATTTCGTCCTCCTCAGGGAGTGACCTTTTTCAGGACATGACCTGACTTAAGGTCTCAATCATGCAGGACCTCATTTCCTTATGAAGGATTTTTTTGAGGACTTCGTTGTCTATGTTAGGAGTAGGGGCAGAAGCGTCATCTGAGTCAGAGTCAGATATGGTGTAGACAAAATGTTAACTTGTAAATTAGTGGTATAGCCCTTCAATGGTAAGATAGTTAGGGAAGGATTTCCCCATGAAAAATAGTAATGAGGTTTATAAACTAAAAGATATAGTATAAGGAATGCCAGGAGAATGTTTCCTCTCTTTTTTTTTTTTTAAAGCTCGAAAATGACATTGAAATGAGGCTTTCCTGCTTAAAATCCACCTTTTTTTTTTGTGCACGGTTGTAAAAATAAGGAGTACTTGCGGTGATTCAGGGAGCAGCAGCTGGTCGCATTAGTGTCGAGTAACTGACACTCGTTTGCTTGCGATCAGCTGCTGTTGCTATGGTGAAATCCGGCCTCGAGCGCGATAGTGAAAGCGGTCACCTGGAGGCCGGGAGACGGCGAGGTAAGGAAAGGCACTTAGCAACAGGTGGACGATGCGTCACCGTTGCTAATGTTCGTTCCTCTAATCCTCCGAGCGTTGTAGAGCCGCCTTAGAGTGCGCGGCCTTCATCGGGGGAGAGAGATGAAAACAGAGAATTAAAAACAGACGTAGGTAAGCTCATAAGGTGATAGAGCTTAATTTGAGTGCCAGAACGCATGGGCAGGAATGAAATTTAAGAATAAACATTGAGTGAACATCGAAATAATATAAATTCGAATAAACATTTTAAGAGGCGAAGGAATTTATAAATCTATAAGTATATTCAAACATATATATTCAAACAATAAAAGTGGTACATAAAAGGCTGAAAAGAAAAGGCAGGTTAATCTGGTCACTCACACAAGGGTGGGACTAGGGAAAGGGGTGTAGGCAGATCTCCGTAAATTGGAGATCGGTATAGAGGTAATGGGAAGGGGGGGGGTGGGGTTAAGCCACGCACGAAGGAACTTCAAAATAGAGATAAAAAACGATTAGTAGTAATGAGAGAAATTGAACTTATCTGCTTGGAGCCGCATTTAAAAGAGGCAGATTGTTGATGGCTCATGCCTTTTATGTGTTGCTAATGTTCTATTCTGGAACCTTTTAATATTGTGATGTATGCGGCTGCTTGGACTGCATTAAAAGAATAATGCATAATGTAGCCTCCGTTCTTGTAATGAAATTTCTTGGGTCTCGTGAGTATGCATCCTGATCTTCCCCCTTTTACATCTCTAACCCCAGAAGAGGTCGAGGAAATTTGGTTGCTGCCATCACACAGCCCATGACTATTCTCAACCACTTCCCACTGTTACCAAATGCTCCATTACTAGTCATCCCAGAACAAGACTCACCCAACAACCAATCAGACTTTTTCACATTCACCTCAGTAGCTTCTACTGGAACTCTTTTTCTCCTTTGTATAAAGAAATTCTACTCAAATGCCACACCTTACCATCACTCAACTGGACTGAGTTACTCAAAATCTTAACCACTTTCAAAGATTGAAAATACCTGCCCTCATTCTTTTTTATAAACTCTGGGTTTCTTGACACTCACCCAGTCACTGATTTGTACCTCAACCATTTTACAGCTATTCTTCTTGTCGTGATAGTTTTTACACCTTTCCTGAGACTTGGTCACTTGTTCACAAACCGCAGCGGGGGTCCACTCACTCCTCTTAGAACTGTGTATCCATCCCATTGTCCTTCATACATGGCATTCTGACCCTCATGAGTTCGAAAGAACTATTTTCTGTAAATCTGCACGGTGTAACCTTGTAGGCCTACATGATGTGCCATACTTCCTTAAACCATGACAAATTGGCTTCCTTAGCCAGTTGAATGGTGTTTTTTAGCACTGTGTTAAAGCACTCCATGGCACCATTACCAGCTTGACGGTAATGGAAGTGGACTTATGTACTATGCTATTCCTTTTCAAGAATGCATTAAACACCTCGGATCAAAATTGAGGTCCATTGTTTGTCAAAATGACTTTGGGCAACTCTTCTCTCAAAAACACTTTGCCCAAAAAACACACTATAGATTGAGCATCTACCTTGGGTACCACCTTAATATATGCCATTTAGCAAATTGATCAAATAAAACAAAGACATACTTAGATTGCTCGTATGGGAGAACAAGGGTACCCTGAAAAGTGAACCTGGGGTTAACATATGTTTAGGGAAACAATGGTTCAATGTTGGCCCCAATGGGTCCGGTGCAGAAAGTATGGTCCCTGAGGGGGACAGAGGGTTATAATTTAAGCTAGACAATTAATCATCAAGGGAGCACAAAAGTAAGGGAGCATATGTAGTGTAAAATAGACAATTTATTTTACACAGGCATGATTTTCAGTAATCAGAGTAATCAGGTGCTCACATAAAGTGAAAAGTGCGTGATGTGACAAAGTGAGGTGAACTAAAAACATAACATCACATTGACAACAAAAATAGGAACTCCGCATGAGTATATACAATTAAGGAAGTTCCTGTTGTAGGGGTCGATGGCGTTTCGATCTTTTAGGGACTTAAGATCATCTTCAGGACAATAAGTGAGCAATCTGAAATTTCTAATGAGGGCACTGTCCCTGGGGGGGTCGAGGCTGTGGTCTCTTTATTGGTGCATTGAATGCCGCTTGCGTGGGACGTTCTATTGGTTCTTGAGTCACCAGAGGAGGGCCTACTTCCAGCCGGCGGTAGTGCGTGAGGGCAATCTATTCTGAGAATGTTCTAGAACCACTTGTGTGCTCGGAGTTAAAAGTGCCTAATTTCAGGGCATCGGCGGTGAAGTGACAGGGCTCGACGCCGGCACGTAGAGCTCGGCGGTACTTGATTTGCCGTGTTATTTGGCAGGCGAGGTATCCCTCTACTTAGAGAGCCGTGGGGGTGAGCCGCCAGGATGAATTAGCACAACGTATTGACTTTCGTGATACCTTGTCTGAAATTAAGTCAGAGTCCCGGTGGGGAGTGAAGCACCATCCTGGCCGTTGCGCGGACTCAAGTACCGCCGAGCTCTACGTGCCGGCGTCGAGCCCTGTCACTTCACCACCGATGCCCTGAAATTAGGCACTTTTAACTCCGAGCACACAAGTGGTTCTAGAACATTCTCAGAATAGATTGCCCTCACGCACTACCTCCGGCTGGAAGTAGGCCCTCCTCTAATGACTCAAGAACCAATAGAACGTCCCACGCAAGCGGCATTCCATGCACCAATAAAGAGACCACGGCCTCGACCCCCCCAGGGACAGTGCCCTCATTAGAAATTTCAGATTGCTCACTTATTGTCCTGAAGATGATCTTAAGTCCCTAAAAGATCGAAACGCCGTCGACCCCTACAACAGGAACTTCCTTAATTGTACATACTCATGCGGAGTTCCTATTTTTGTTGTCAATGTGATGTTATGTTTTTGGTTCACCTCACATTGTCACATCACGCACTTTTCACTTTATGTGAGCACCTGATTACTCTGATTACTGAAAATCATGCCTGTGTAAAATAAATTGTCTATTTTACACTACATATGCTCCCTTACTTTTGTGCTCCCTTGATGAATAATTGTCTAGCTTAAATTATAACCCTGTGTCCCCCTCAGGGACCATACTTTCTGCACAGGACCCATTGGGGCCAACATTGAACCATTGTTTCCTTAAACATACTTAGATTGCTCACATCCTGTACAGGACCCAATTATGTCCAATCCTATTCTTTCCAACGCCATTTCTTGACACCTTATGGGGGTCAAAAGTGGTTTGATGGTCACAAGAGATGTTTTTGAATTGTTGCACAAAACACTACTTCTCACCTATTTCTCAGTGGCTTGGTCAATACCAGGCCACCAGCACACTTGTTTAACCCTGCACTTTTTGTAATGCCCAAATGGCCCACATGGCATATTTCCAAAATCTTGTCCTTTAAAGAATCTGGAGGTACGACCCTCCCTGCACGTAAAATTTTACCATCCTCAGCAGACAATTCTTGCTTCAACTCCCCAAAAACTTGGAATTTGTTATCCATATGTCTCTTCATAGGACAACCTTCCCTAATCCAACCACCAATTTTCTGAAAAACCTCAGCTTATCAGTGGCCTCCACCCATTCACTTTCCAAAATACCATTGTTGATTGCTTCCACTCAACAATTCTCAAACTCATCCTCAGGTTTGACCCTCAATGGCAAACGCACCCTACTCCAAAAATCTGCAGTTTTGTTTTTGACACCCAGCACATAACATACATCATAATTGTAGTCTAAGAGTTTGATGGACTTGTGAGCCAGCCTAGGAGATGCAGTAAGTAATTACTCCGTGGTAGGCACTTTCGTTAAAGGCTTGTGATCACTTCTGATAGTAAAATGTGAACCCCAGATATATGCTCTGATGTGCTCCAATCCCCACACGCATGCAAGGGCCTGTTTCTCAATAACAGAATACTTTGCTTCCATTGGGGTAATTGAACATGATGCAAAAGCAACAATGCATTAGTTCCCACTTCCCTCAATCAGGGTGAGAACCCTTACAACTGGCGTCTGTAGTGACAATACTTCTTAAAACAGGATCAAACTATAAAGCTGGAGCACTACTTATGTCGTTTATGACAACTTGAAAAGCCCACTGACATTCTTCAAACCAGACAAATTCACACTCAGCCTTTAAAAGTTGTTTGAGGAAAGGGCTTGTTAGAAAAAGTTCTGACATATTCAGCATAAAATTCTGCCATGCCTGAAAAGGTTCTGATCTCATCTTTATTGGAAGGAGCAGGGGCATCCTTAATTGCTTTCACCAAAGTTGCTTTAGGTTCAATTCCCTACATGGCCCAAATATGTAACTGAGTTTTTTGCAAATTTGCACTTAGTATATTGTGCTGTAAGACCCTTTTCACTCAGAATTTCCAGAACCTCCTTGAGTTTGTCATCGTGCTCATTCTTCGTTGCCCCCATGATTAAAATATTGTCTTGGAAGAATACCACTTTTTTCACATTTCTGAATAGTTTAAACATCAAACGCTGGAACACAGCAGCCGCAGATGCTAAACTGAAAGGTACTCTTACAAAGTGAAAGCATCCACATGGAGAAATGAAAGCAGTTAATCTACGGCTGCCGGGATGCAAAGGAACCTGGTGGTAGACAGAAGTAGGATTGATCGAAGTAAACCATTTTGCACCTTTAGTAATAGATAACATTTCATTAATTTTGGGAAAAGGGAATTTGTTCACAAGTATGTTCTTATTCAAATCTCTAAGATCCACACACAACTTGAGCTTGCCGTTGGCACGTCATGCTACAACAAAAGGTGTGACTCAGTCCGATGATTCCACCGACTCTATTATTCCTGCCCCCAGAAGTTTATCTAATTCATTTGTAACGTCTTCCCTGACACCCATTGGAATGCTCCTAGCTTTATGTATGCATGGCACAGCACCCTCTTTTAAGACGATTCTGTGCTGGAACCCCTTGAGTACTCCCACTTTATCTGAAAACACATCTGGGTATTCCATCCAAATGTTGGTACTATCGTTTACTTCACTTTTCACCCCTAGAATAGGTTCAGCGCCACTGGGATCCAAAATGATGCCAAGTTCTCCTTGGTCCCACCAACCCAGAACAGATGGACTGGCTTTGGATGCATATAATTTGCACTCAGCCTCTCGGTTCCTAAATAGGAATTTCAATTTTCTAAAACCCAACGGAGGAATGGGTTCTCCAGTGAAACGTTTGGGAGAAATATTGGGTAACTCAAGACTCTCCCCTAACACCAATTTGAATTATCCCACACAGCCTCACTCACTATTGTGTAGGGTGCCCCAGAGTCCGCAGTGACAGTTATAGTTATGCCCCCATGTCAATACAACATTTAGGTTTTTTTCCTATCACCCAGTCCTCCCAGCACATCCAAGCCTGATTCTGTGCTCAACACACACATGTTGGTGTCATCAGCATCTGTATCCTGGGCCTAAGAGTCAGACTCTTCTTCCACCAGCTTTACTGCAGACTTCTGGCTCCCTTCAGTTCTTGCAAACCTTGAAATAGTGACCAATTATACCACAACCAGAACACCTCTGATTGCGGGCTGGGCATGTCTTATCATTAGCCAAATGGCCAGGAACTCCACATCTATAACACTTTACATCCTTGCTATACTCAGATTGCTTCTTTTTTAGATAGGTTTAGCATTCTTATCCTTGTGGATACAGATTTCTTGCTAGACCACATTTGAATAACCACACTTGTCAGGAAACGTCAAGACTGTAATCGAGCAACTAAAGAAGACACGTAAAATAAGCACCTGGTTTGCAAAACCATATTTTGAAGATCATAGATGAAAATTTAAAATGACTTTAAAAACGCATTTTGCAAACCCAAACCACCAAAACAACCAGCAAGAAGCAATTCACAACAAAAGGTAGAAGAGACACAAAAAGATATTTGAAGGTAAATATTTACTATAGGCAGAGCACACATGAAATGCAATGTAAGGCACAAATGAACAAGGCAATAACAGAGCAGAACACCTTTAATAAGTACAGCTGTAACATCACGACCATTGCGAGCTATACCAAAGCTCAGGCACACCTGCGCTGCTGCAGACTTGTAAAAAGCAGAGATAACAGTGTCACCAAAACCCACACAAATTTTCCCTCAAAGTGAAAAGCCATGGATTATACACAGATGATGAATATCTTCAAGAAGAACTCATCCTCATTGAGTCCAACTGGCACACATGATTATCCAACAACACTGGACGAAGAAGAGCCTATCAGGAAAGAAGGTGTATAAGGCAACCCTACATGAAAACACCCAAGGAAATGTATGGAGATTCACACTCATCAAAGATACCACTAAGAACCTGCACACTCCATATCAACCTCCTGAAAAACATACCATCCATTATGTCAGATGAGATGAAGCAGCTATGTGCACTATAATACTATGCCTCTGAGTCCATACAAAGAGTCTACTGAGACTGTAGTGTTGTATTGCAACCATCTGCCTATGCTGGGTTGATTAGTTAGTTGCAGGTCATTACCTATCCACCAGGACATGAAAGCAGGCATGGATCTTCAGGAAATGGTAATGCTTGGTCCTCTTTTTGTTTTTTGATGGGTCTGTCTGAATTATCACCTAGGCATACTGGGCTTTGCTAACTAAAGCTCAGGGTATATGCCTCTGTGAGGGAGGCTGCAGCGCACACCTGCATCCTCATCACCACCACCATCTCCATACTAGGCTCAGGAGCTCAATGTATATTCACCTACTGGGACTCAAATTCAGAGCATCAGATGATGGCTCCAAGCATTCAGAGATTCCATTCAAGGTAGCAATACTGTGCATGCTGTTAGGGCTCTCTTGATGATGGTTTTTGAGCCTCATTAACCCCCAGATTGCTCACGGCTGGCTCTATTTAGGCAATTCTACGAATGAGTATTTATAATGTATATTTATGAGGTGATTTAGCCCTTTGCCTATGTTGTCAACTTATCTGCAATGTTATTTTGGCCTCAAATATCAAGTGATGGTCCTTCCTATGATGTTATTAGATGCCAATGGTCCAATGATGTGACTTCCTACGATGTCACTGGCTCAAAAGGCATTTGATATCACAACTCTACTAAGGCCTGACTCTCACCATTGACACTACTCTGGGAAGCAGAGCTGTATGAATTTGTCATGGGCATAGTCTGAAATTAATAAATAATTATTTTACTCTCTGGCTCTTAACAATTTTTTTATCATTTTGAAAAACCAATGATGTAACAAACTTGAAACTGTTGGTAGTGTTGTACGATTTCAACAAGGGGCACACAGTATGCAGGAGGTGATCTCATCATAATCTATTGTAGTCTGCTCCCTGCATCAGTGACAAGGCCTCTCTAAAACTCTGGGATGATCTGTCCATTGCTCAGTTGCCAGTGGGCAATATAGTTTTGCCTGAGTTGATATTTCTTTTACACTGGTGAGGAGAATGATTGAGAAGCTGCAGTATAGTCCAAGGACGATCCTTAATATTAATAATAATAAATGATTTGTAAAGCACCTGGTTACACCGTAGAGTGTCCCCCCGTCCTGAGACCTGACCTATCTAAGCTACAGAACAAAAAGAAGTTTGGCCGCTCCGACTATCATCTCCTTGTGTTTACTTTGTTTGCCCTAAGTTGGCAGGGTATGCCCAGACGTGGGTCCTTTGCTCACTTTGCCCCTGGATTCAAGCTAACCTGGCTGATGAGGGGTGTTACCCCGAAACCGGTCCCAGGATGCTTGTTTCCGGTTCAGGGAAGACCTGGCTTGGCAGTTCGGGCTGGACTGTTCCCATGAGGCACAGGGTCAAGACTGATTTGCATGTAGCTGGATCTGAACGGAGGTGGCGAAGTGAGCTAAAGAACGATGATGGATTCAACCCAGATCTGTGACTGGGGGTGAGTGTCTGAAAAGTTTCAGCGCTCCGTCCATCATCTCCTTGTGTTTGCTTTTTTCACCGTAAGTTGGCAGGGTATGCCCAGACGTGGGTTCCTTGCTCACTTTGCCACTGGATTCAAGCTAGCCTGGCTGATGAGGGGTGTTACCCTGAAACCAGTCCCAGGATGCTTATTTCCAGTTCAGGGAAGACCTGGCTTGGCAGTTCCGGCTGGACTGTTCCCATGAGGCACAGGGTCAAGACTGATTTGCATATAGCTAGGTCTGAGCTGAGGTGGCTAAGTGAGGTAAAGAAAGATGATGGATTCAGCCCAGATCTGTGACTGGGGATGAGTGTCTGAAAAGTTTCAGCGCTCTGTCCATCATCTCCTTGTGTTTGTCTAGATCAGAAATAGCACCATCAGATACTAAACAGAGCTAAACAACCATGTTTTTAAGTTTATTCCTAAACGTAATTTCAGAAGTTTCAGCTCTCAGCTATGCTGGTAAAGAATTCCAGGCCTTGGTGGCCAGGAAAGAGAAAGAGCATGCCCCTAATCTGGCCCTAAAGACCCAGGGAACTAGTACTAAGTTGGCCTTTGAGGATCTCAGACTGCTCGATGGGGAGTAAGGCTGTATCATGGTAAGCAGATATTTGGGGCCTTTATGGGAAAGGATTCTATGGCAAAAGCACATGGCTTTAAAGCTGTTTCTTTTCTCCAGTGGGTGCCAATGGAGGGTAGCAAGGGCTGTGGATGCGGTGCACTTTTGGGGAGATTGAGGACCAGGCCGACTGCCGCATTAGGGACTCTTTGGAGTTTTTTCAGACTATCTTTGGTTGCCCCCGGTACAAAACATTACAGTAATCTAACTTTCCTTACCTTACCCTGGAGGCAAAAATGCAGGGTCTATATGTTATGTTATGTGGATTTGTAGAGCGTGGCTAATCACCTGTGAGGATATCCAGGCACTGAATAGGGCAGGCCTGAGGTGGCGAGGAGGAGATCAAGCCTGTTTCTTCTGGTGAGAGCCATGTCTTGAGGTTCCTACGGAAGTTGTTGTTTCAACAGGGCCCAGATGCCTACTATAATGTCTACATTGGGTGGTTTAACTCTTGCTCAAATGAAATGGCAGGGATGTGTGCTAGAGTGAACACAGGGAATGTTCTGTATTTTGTTGTCAGAGTTGCAAAGGTCTGCAGCTTAGTCTAGGAGCTATATGTCTCTTGGTACAGTTGCAGAGTGCAATGAGTAATATTTCTGTCTGCTGCCTGGCTCGGGTTTGATCAATAATGTAATTCTGAACAACTTGCCGGAATCTCCGGCCCCCCGGGCCGGAATCTCCGGCCCGAGGGCGGACATAAAGTTAGTATGAGTAAAGTTAGTATGAGTAAGTACATTCTGTGAATACCAAAATGAGTAAGTGCATTCTGTGAATACCAAAATGAGTAAGTGCATTCTGTGAATACCAAAATGAGTACGTACCTTCTGTGAATACCAAAATGAGTAAGTGCCTTCTGTGAATACCAAAATGGTCGTAAGTTTAGGATTTTGTAGTAAGTTAGTTCTGTGAATCGGGCCCATAGTGAATGAAATAGAAAACAGATAACAGAGCAAGAAACTGAGAGAGATAAAAATTGATAGTAAAGAATAATTATACCTTCCCCAAAATGCCCGAACAATGCAGAACTTGAAAAAGAGTCAGGATGATGACGGGGAGAAGAGACCTGAATGGAATGGAATGGACACAGCAACACCTGCAGACACAGGGAACAAGAAGCAAGATGGCAAAGGAGCTGTATGGACCGACATCAAGGTGTCAGCTTTCTGAACACACATCAGCCCAGGGGTGGACTCAAGGAGGAGTGGACAGAAGACAGAAAGAACTGCCTACAACTCAACATAGACAAGACAGAAGTGGTGATCTTCGGAAACACCTCCCCATGGAATGACTCCTGGTGACCCCACAAACTAGGACCCTCACCAACTCCGACCGACCATGCCTGCAACCTCGGCATCATCCTGGACAGTAAGTTCACCATGAAAAACCAGATCAACTCAGTCTCATCCACCACCTTCCTCACCCTCTGCATGCTCTGCAAGATTTTCAATTGGCTTCCCATCGACACTAGATGTACTGTCACACAAACCCTGGTCACCAGCCGACTGGACTACAGCAACGCACTTTATGCAGAAATCACCCAGCACCTCCTCAAGAGACTACAGATGAAACAGAATGCAGTGGACAGACTCATCCTAGACCTCCCCAAGTGGACCCACATCACCCCCCCACCTCAAGAAACTCCACTGGCCCCCCATTCAGAAGCAAAGACAGTTCAAGATTCTGATCTATGCCTTCAAACCCCTCCACAACCAAGGACCAGCATACATCAACCACCAACTGAACTTCCACCTTCCCTTCGAACACCAGCACTCCACCCACCTCTGCCTAGCCCACAACCCCCTCATCCATTGCTGCAACAGTGGTGGACACTCCTTCTCCTACCTCACCAAGAAGTGTTAGAAAGACCTTCCACTTCACCTACGAACCTCATCCTCTCTGTTGGAATTCAGGAAAAGACTCAAGACCTGGTTGTTGAACTGAGCCCTCAGCATCAATACTCTCAGCACCTGGATACCCTCACAGGTGAGTATCCAAGCATTACAAATCCAAATTGATTGTTTGGTTCCCAGGTGACCCAACCAGCAGAAGATTGGACCCTCCATGTTTCAAAGATGAGCCATGTCCCAGGCGAGCAAATGTGCCCAATAAGGCAAAATGGGACGGGTCAGTGAGAAGGAAGAGAAGTTTGAAAAGGTTGAAGGTGAACAGAGACGGTCAGATAAGGCCCATAGAGCTCTCAAACCTGAAACAGTTTTCAGGATGAGATCAAAAGAAAATGAAAGATTTCATTGTTTTTTTTAATATTAACATTGTTATTAAGAATATGATTTGAATGTTTTTGAATTGCTGACTATCCGGTTACAAAGTGTGCCCAAACCTTGAATGCATATATGTTTTGTTTACAGGTGGCAAGAGGGGCTTCATAGAAATTAACACTCCAGTGTTTCTCCTTTACCGTTCCTTTACCATTCCCCTCTCTCCTGTTTCCCCAGGGCCCGATTCTAGATGCTTGTGGTTCTTTTAATAAGTATGAATGAGCTTAGGCTTCAGGGATGCTTGGGTCTGTCTGCTTAGATTTCAGGTATAGCCAAGGGTGTGAGATGCAGCTAGGACCACTCACCACTTATTGCCAATGGAGAAGAGAGAAAAAAGGACTCTGTTAGACTTTCTTTTCATGTACCATAATTTCCCTATGAAGAAATACTGTGCTATTCCTAAAAACTCTTAAAATGAAAGGGAATCTCAATTTAGGGAATTCCTTGTGCAACGTTGCCTATTATACCCACTCCTATGCAGGCTGTAATGCATGCTTAGCAGGACATTTATAAATGACATAGTTTCCCAAAATCATCTCTGACTTCTCAGATCATTACTGGATATTTGCAGAATAAAGCTGTCTTAGGGATAAGATCACCCATACAGCTGGATAGCTATTCAGTCCTTTGGGAAATTTGACAATAAGTTAGATGGCTTCCATCATGCCCCTGCCAAATTTATAGGTAACAGTTCCAACAGGTTAGGTTTATACACAAATTACACATCCATATTTTCTAATATTACCAGCAGGATGGAAACCAGAGGGTCACTTCCAGATTGCAGGATGTTGCTAAGCACCCTCAAATGAGATGCCTTAGATTGCCTCCTCAGAGTGTGCCATTGTGGAAAATGGTTCATATGCCAAGGCAAAGAGTCAAAGGGACAAAGGGAAGCCATCCCTAGTACCCATAGCCACTTTCAACAAGGAGGAGAAAACACATTCAGTGGGATTCTTGGTTTTGGAGTTTTATAGTATGATATTAATATAATGCTGATCTAAGTCAAACTTAGAAATGATAAGCTCACCCTGTCAAAGGCCTTCTCAACAACCAAGGTTACTAAGGCTGACTGTATCTTCTTCATCCTATTCTTTTCCACCAGGTGAGCTAGGCGTTTGATGGTATCATAAGCCTGTCCCATAACAAAGCTTGTCTGATCTTTCTGTATGAGTGAAGGCTGAGCCTCTGGCAACCGATTAGCTAGGATTGTGTAAAGATTTATGTGCACATCTAGTAGAGTAATAGATATAAATGTAGAGCAAACTCTGTGATCCTTCCCAGGTTTGGGAATAATCACCATAACTTCCAAGCCCAAAAATTGAGCTATTCTTCACAAAGGACTGTAACATATTCCTCACCACCGAGGCTAATATAGAAGAGTGAATTTTATAAAATTCACCCCCAAAATCTATGTGACCGTTTTTGTATATTAAGCCTTTAATCACAGACATGAGTGTTTGTTAATTTGTGAAAGTTCAGTTTATCCTGAAATGTCTGTTACTGCACTACCTATTGCGTTACTTTCTCATTTTGCATAATAGAAGAGGAACATATCTGCGTTTTCTTCTCTTTCTAAACTAATTCCCCATAACCACTCCTTAGCCCACTTACTCTTCCTGCTTAGCATGTAGCCTTTAGTTTGTTTGTGAAAAGCCAATGGACATTATCAACTTTCTCATAAAACCTAAGGAGTGCCCTCTCTGACTTATCAAAAGTATCCTCTCATTTGTACTAGAGAGGAGTGGGGTAGAGTGTAATAGCATACAGTGTAGTAGCGTATTGTGGAGTGCCATAGAGTGAAGTGGCATACAGTGGAGTGAGATAGGGTGCAGTGGCATATGCTGGAATAGTGTAGAGTGGAGTGGCATAAAATGGAATAGCTTATAGTGGAGTGGCATACAGTGTAGTGGAGCACATTGGAGTGGTGTAGAATGGAATAGTGTTGAGTGGAGTGACGTACAGTGGAGATGCGTACAGTGGAATAGCATACAGTGGAGTAAAATAGAGTAGCATAGAGTCAAGTGGCGTACAGTGGAGTGAGGTAGGGTGTAGTGGCATATACTGGAATAGCGCAGAGTGGAATAGCATATAGTGAAGTGGTATACAGTGGAGTGGCATAGACTGGAGGGGCGTACAATGGAATAGTGTAGAGTGGAGTAGCATAGAGTGGAGTAGCGTATAGTGGAGTGGTATACAGTGGAGTGAGGTAGAGTTTAGTGGCATAGAGTGGAATAGCATGGAAAGGAATGGTGTAGAGTGGAGTTGCCTATACTGGAACAGCGTAGAGTGGAGGGGCATACTGTGTAGTGGCATACAGTGGAGTGGCGTACAGTGGAATAGCATACAGTGGAGTGGTATAGAGTGCAGTGGCATAGAGTTGAGTCCGGTAGAGTGGAGTGGTATACAATGGAGTGGCGCATAGTGGAATATTGTACACTGGAGTGGGGTAGAGTGGAGTGGTGTAGAGTGGAGTGGCATAGAGTGGAGTGGTGTACTGTGGAATAGCGTAGAATGGAGTGGCATACAGTGGAGTGGCATAGAGTGGACTAAGGTACAGTGCAGTGGCATATATTGGAATAGCGTAGAGTGGAGTGGCATAGAGTGGAGTGGTGAAGAGAGGAATAGCATACAGTGAAGTGGCGTACAGTGGAGTAGCACAGAGTGGAGTGGAACAGAGTGGAATTCCATGGAGTGGAGTGGGGTAGAGTGTAGTGGGATAGACTGTAGGGGAATGCAGTGAAATAGCATTCAGTGGAGTAGTGTAAAGTGGAGTGGTGAAAAGCAGAGTGGCATATATTGAAGTAGTATATGTAGGAAGGTGGAATCTGACTATATGGTTGCCCCCACTTTTTTATGGTGTTTTGCTGGTTTATGACTTAGTTGGACTGGGATCCTGCTATTCAGGGCCCCAGTCTATCTGCTTTCTCTGTAAAAGGTTTCCATGTGCCTTAGGCACATCTCTGATTGGAATCTGGAGTGCCCTTATAAGTCCCTAGTATATGGTATACTATGTACCAAGGGCATAGGTACCTCAGAGGCCTACCAGGGGCTGCAGCATGTATTATGCCACCCCTGGAAGGCCATCCAAACTGACACCACAGGTCTGCTACTGCAGCCTGGGTAAGGTGGTGCATGCACCCTTACTGTGATATAGGTTACCTATATCACTAAATACATACACACATATAAACCTATAAGTCACTCCTAAGGCAGGCCTTATCAATCCTGAAGGCAGAGTGCATGGTTCCTATGTGAGAGGGTGCCCCTGCATGAGCAGGGCCCCTCTGCAGCGTTCGGAGACCCTTCTCTGATGCTGTTTGTAGTGCAGCCTGACCATATACTCTTAAGCGCATTATAACCTCGCGTTAAATGCTAACTTTGGAATGGCTGCACCTAAACATGTCGTGTTTGGTGTCAAACATCTTGGAATACTACCCCCCACCAATTCTGGCGGCGGGGGTAGCATTCCACCCTTCTAGAGGGAAAGACATGTTAACTCTGGCTAGCCCGGTAACTTCTTTCCAAAGCCCTGGCATCACAAAATGGATGCTGCTGCCACAGACACGAGTCTGGCCTCCTGCTGCTGGACAAAACTCCGGCAGGGGAGGCCTGGACAATAGGTTTCCTGTCCCAGGGAGGTGTGACCACCTCCCCAGACAGGATAATGTGTATTGGGGCTGGGCGGGAGCACTTTCGGGTGCTTTGAAGTCCTGCACTGGGGGCACATTTGGTGTCCCTGTGCATACCCCAGTTCAAACCGGATCAGGGGCTTGCAGCCCCTGCTTTGGTGTGAACTGGACAAAGGGAAAGGGTGTAGCCACCCTCTACCCTGACCCACCCATAGGTGGGGCCACAGAGTAGTCCAACCCCTAAACTTGGTATAAGTATAGGAACCCAGTCCTTAGGACTATAGATTATCCCTGGACGAAACTCTGAAACAGAATCCTGGACCTTCGACGCTCTACTCAAGATTAGAGGACAGAAGAATCTCCCTTGGGGTCAAGGAGTGACTCCCCTGCTTGGCAGGCACCAAAGACGCATCTGTCCGGTCTGCATTTCTGAAGCTCCCGTTGGACGCCGAAGTCTTCGCATCACCAGAGGTGGATTCTCAGACTTCCCCGAGGCTACCCTGAGTCCCCAGCAAAGCTGAGGCCCGTAGCTATCGTGGGTGACGTGAGACCGTGACCCCTGGACACCGAGCACATTTGCAAGTGCATCCTCTTCTGGGTCTCCCACGAAGTCGTGCTTTGGGCTCCGAGTAGCCCTAGCCTCCAGCACCAACTGCACCGAAGATCACTGGCCTCCACTCCACGAGTGTCCTGTGAGCCAGCTCCATGTGCGACATCTCGAGGCTCCTTTGCGGTCGCTAGCCCGTTGGCTAGTAGCCCTTAACGAAGGCCAATCTTTTTCTTCATGGGGATCCTGGTTGCTCCAGGCCTGCCCTCACTTACCCTCGCTGGGTGAGTTCCCCAGACCTTGCTGGTCTGCACCATCGACGATCTTCATCTTCACCAAGACTTGCCGTTGCCAAGGCTTGTTGGGTCCAATCCGGTCGCCGACACCTCAGCACTCGACAGACATTGTGTACCAGCCCGAATCCTGCTCCTGGTCACCCACAACGCCTCCTGGAC